>LDKF01000175.1:83797-93887 GCA_001026735.1 Rotylenchulus reniformis | reverse complement strand
GAGGGCGGCTGGAACGCTGGAAGGGGATCTCGCCCTTTCAGTGTTTTCTGGTTCAGGGAATTAAAGGCGATGTGGATGGAGCCAACCAAATGACAAAGGGTAAAAGTAGGGGTGAAAAGAAGGTAGGGAGGGGAAGGGGGCACATGGGGCCGGCGGGCCATATAATGTGTAATTTGAGTGCGGACCGATGGTGGCGGATGGACGATGACTTTTGCATTGGCACCGGTGCAATTCTTTACGGGGCATGTGGAGGAGGGACAAGGGGCTTTTAGAGGAATTGGGAAAATGGCCAGCAGTAGGGACGGAAGGGTTGCTGCCTGTTGCTCTTTGCAACTTTGTAAAAATTGGTTCATTTATTCCGATGGCGCCAAAATGAAATGGTGGAGGAATTGATACAAATGTTAGAAGTCGGGGGAAAGCAGTGGAGTAAAGTGAATGGATGGATGGACAATTGTAGGAGAAATAAGACATAGGTAGTATGTGGACATAGTATCATGGAAGTAATGTGGAAAAGGACACACCACAAATGGAACGACAAGTCAGCAGAGGGGATAAAAGGTGAGTGAAAGCAGCAGAAAGTGTGAGGGATATTTCTGGAGGGCAATATGAACATTAATTATTAGAATTCTGGAAAAAAAGAATAGATGGGAATGAGAAAGCAACCAGCATAAATTCCGTTATTCTGCGGTCGCCAAATTAAATTCATTTTTGAGGTCGGAAGAGAAATTGAAACGAAAAGCACAGTTTGGGTAATAATAATTAGAGAGACGAATTTGGTGTGGAAAAATAGAGCTAATTAGTTACAGAATAAACCTAAGCTATTTGAATTGGCCCAGTCTAAGAAATTATGGCCAAAATAATCATTCGTATCGGCCAATTTGCAAAAATGCTCGCACTAGTGTTATTTTAGCCACTTTTCACACTTGGTCAATTCGAATGGACTTAGGCTCATTCTATAGCTATTAATTAGCTCTAAACCGATTGAATTGCTTTGAATCCTCGATCTTTCGAAGCGAATCTTTTAAAGAAATGACAGAGAAATAAAATAGCAAAAGAGTACACAGAGAAATGATGCAAAGAGAAAAGATCATAAAGAAAAACTTCCTCTTCATAAAATCCCAGAGCCAAAAATAAATTTCTAATTCAATGGAATTTTTACGCTGATTATATCTTTTCACACTAAATTCATTTCATATGTTAGGTTTCGTTTGAACCGAGTTACATATAAACCAAACTCTGCTTTTCGTTTCAAAGTTCTTTTCCGACCTCAAAAATGGATTTAAATTGAAATTGATCTTGCTCTAGCGACAGCAGAATATATATGTAATTCAGCAAACACCAGTATTCTTTCACAACAGCATACCGTATTTTCTCTAATTTAAGGGTATACCTTTAAATTTTTCAACCTCTTTTGGAAGTTACCCTTAAATTAGAGACTACCCTTAATTTAGAGATTACCCTTAAATTTTCCAATCTGTTCTAAATATGATTTTATTTCATTAAAAATCGATTAAAGTTCAAATCATTATTCGTCATGCGACTAATCAATTTTTTGACGCTGAAATTTTTGAAGCTGAATACGATTCTGACGTCTATTTTACCATTATATGTCATCTTATTTCGTTTTGACGCTGAAGTCAAAAAATTTTCCCGTTAGTTCATCTAAAAATAATTTCCTAGGGATAATTTTTGACGCTGAATTTTATTCTGACGTCCATTTTGACTTTCTGCATTATCTGACGTCATTTTTTATTCGAATTTGTCGGCTATGCTCATTAATGTTTTAGAGTTCAAAACATCGCAGATAGACCCGCAAAAGAATATGATTTCCGATAAAAAATTTTCTACGTAGTGACAAAATATATATCATCTGAAAAGTGACTTCAGATGATATATATTTTGCATATAAAATAGTCAAAATTATAATCATAAAAGTCCTCAAAAAAAGAAAAAAGGAAAAGGGTACCCTTTTTGAGATTTTTTTTGAAAAATTTTTCCTATAAAAACATACTTCGAATTTTTCAACTTCTTGAAGTTACCCTTAAAATAGAGACTACCCTTAAATTAGAGATTACCGTCGTAAATAAAATGGGACTCAACTAATAAATCGAAGACACAAATAATTAAAGCTTTATTCTCTTTTTATTAAATCGCACAAGACCTGAAAAATCCAAATCCAAAAAGAGTGAATGAACAAAGGAAATAAATTTCTTATCGGGGAAAAGGGACAAAATGTCTAACTGGGGGAGTAAAACGCCAAAATCACTAAAATTATGAAGGGGGAATATGATCACATATGACATCCCGCCCCGCTGAGAAAAGGCGTCCCTGCCGCTAAGTCACACGGTTCGGCCTCCAAACGCGATTCGGCATCCGAAAGGTCGGTGGGGAGCAAAGCCTAGTGCGATCGCACCGTTCGTTTCCGTGCTCAAATCGGGACCATGCAGGCGCAGTATGGACATGATAGGGATACTTTTGGACTCGAATTGACGAATGAAGTGCGGGATGGTCTCCGAGACCCAATCCCGACTTTGCTGACGCGTCAAAGCGCTGGCGGAGTCCCAGACCAAAATCAGCTCTCTGACATGGGCAGTCACAGAGACTCAACCCAGCCTTTCCTCGCGCAAAGTGTGATTTCCAACGGACAGTTCGCACTCCTTCGCGATCATCAGGCCTGGTCGGCATCTGTGCCTTCACCCCACCACCCGAAAATTCGATTGTCCCCAATCGACTTGCCATTCTTCCTGAGTTTCTCTCCAATTTTCCATTCTTTATTTTCTCTTCCTCCCTTTTCCCGGAATTTGACTGCCTATTAATCTTCCTTAATTTTCTGCGTTCCTTTTGTCTTCTCCGCTTTTCCTTCTTTCTGGCCTTTTTATGCTCTTCGATGGTAGCATAGCTTGGCTCAAAATTCGGAATTGACGCTGCCTTCTTTCTTTCACAACACCCCATCACCGGCGGAAGTTTCACACTGAATATCACATGCGCGGTTTCCGGGGATGCTTCATCGGCTCTCACTCCACCAAAATCGATGACTTTCTGATTGATCGCGTCAAAAAGCTTAAATCCCAGCTGATCAAATGCATTAGTCCCAAGCATTAGGTCATAACCAAAAGGTGCTGCAGTTACATGCATTTTAACGCGAGCGAATTGTGAACCCCGAGAGATTGGAATCGATACAACGCCAAAATAATCCACATTGTGCCCGTTTATATCCACCACGCGCCTTCCCGAATCAGAAACTCCAATCGCGCTTTTATCCACTTTCCCTTCGCGCACCAGCCGCAGAAAGAATGTTGNAGAATGTTGCCGAAATCAGCGAAATTTGCGCACCTCCATCGAGCATAGCATTCGTGGAATCCCCGCAAACCGAGACTTTTACCATCATTAAATTCCCGATCGATGGTTCATTGCCATGACTCGATTTGGCACTTCCCACCTCATTTTTGTTCGATTTGCTGAATAATTCAGCAAGTTCCGATGATTGATCAAAGCTTAAGGCACCAGCAAAAAGTCCATCCCTAACCGGCGGTGCGACATCCTGCTCTACAAGTAAGTTTTGGCGCAAAACATTCCTCGACAGCAACTGCGATTTATTCGGCTGCACAAAATTTTGATGACCGTTATTGACGCTGCTGATGGGTGTCGAAGTTGCCCCGGTGCTTGGCGGATTTGTGCTGTAATTCTGGCCGACTGCTCCTCGATGATCCCTTCTCGGTGCTTCGCAATGACGGGACAGATGGCCTGGCTGGCCACAGTTATAACAGACGATTTTCTGCCGAGTGAGGTGATCCGACGGTGCAAAATGGTTGGCATTTTTAGGAGTGTTCGACCAAAAGCGTGTTGCGTTCCTGGCGGACCTCTGGGTAGCTTCGGCACGGGCTGCTAATGCAACAAACTCATCCAACGAACACCCTTCTCTCCGATTTAATTCTAAACATAAAGCCAGTTCAGGATTGCCGAGCGAACGGATGAGATGCTTGATTGAATATTCATCGTACAAGTGCCGAGTCAAGCCCGGATAGGCACGATGTACTAGCGCTGCAACTCGGTCCGCCAAATCATCAATGCTCTCATTCGCCCTGCGATGAACACCAGACATCAGCTCGTCAAAAGCTCCCATTTGCTTCGCGTCAGTCTCCTCCAGCTGATGAATCATGGCCCTTTTAATCGATTCGTATCTGAACGGATTATCAGCAACCGCCGCGTTAAAAGCACGCTCAGCCCTTCCCGAACATTTAGACTCCAGCGCGCTCAAGCGCTTCCGATCCGGCCAATCTTCCGTTGCAACATCAAACTGCTTGAAAAAACTTTTAACAGCGTCGATCCCTACATTACCCTTTAGATTTGGCAACGTATTCATCGTCATTGCATATGAAAAACTATCAAGGCTCTTCATTGCCTGGGCCGAAAAATTATCCTGATGGCTGATTCCGCACGCAAATCCGGCGCTCCGATGATTGTCGAATCGCACATGGTGTTCTTCACGTGCCGGGCAACGCCCATACAGCAGCCGATCACCGCAAAATTCATCTGGTTCATCGCCCGTGCACGACCTCCGGTGACAGTGCTGACTTGTGTACTGCAGGCCGTCCGCATCACCATAACCAGCAGACTGTGTGTTCTGATCCGTATTCACATTTACGGGGACTAAACTCCAAATAAACCCGGGTGGCGGCTGGGGAATCCCGTTAAAATGAGGAAAATTCGTGTTTTTCTGAAGAAAATTTGGTGCCGAATAGTGTGAATTCGGTTCTGGATTCGCATTAGCTTGTAGCCGATGATAGACCAATTGTTGCTGATAAGTAGTGACGGGCGCGGCTGATTTTTGGTTCAGGTTTCCGATCGGTGGAACAACCTGTTGGCGACCTTGATTAGTGTTGGCACGCGAAAAAAGTCCTAAATTTTGCTGCTGCGCCGAAGTTGCAATCATTGGAGCGGCTTTTAAATCGATTTTATTCCGGAAAAATCGGTGCTGATTGTCACGCTGTGGTGTCGATTTTAACGGGGGCTCTGTTGGCGGTGGAAATCCTAAACCTAACCCAGCCGTACTCTCATTGTAAGTCCAAAATTGATCATTGTTTCTGTAGATTTCCTCAGGAATTTGACCCTCATTTCTCATATTTTCAATCCCATTTTGCAGAAATCGATTATCATTATCACTGCCCTGCTGCTGTCCACCATCAAAGGGCTGTTGCTGATCCATCAAATCACCAACAATGCCGACATCCGAAAAATTTTCACCCATATTCGGGTTCTGATGGTCGCCGCCGTGAGTGGGAGAGGTCGGATTTTGCTGATTTCGCGTGTCCTCGGGTGCCGCCTGGTCCTGCTGATTTTCACCAAATCTCGTGTTCAATGCCCGCTGTCTCGTTATTGGCGGAGTTCTGGTGATTACCATCATTTCGAGTCACCGCCTAGGTGCTTACTCGAACGGAGAATGTAAAATGAAGAAAATCGATTGAAGAAAAAATCGGAGAAACGGGATGACGATGTAAATAAGCCTTGGCCGACAAGCTACTTATTTACCAGCCAGTAAAGTCTCGGCCGACGAGCACTTTACTTTCGAAGTGAAGAAAACTGCGTCGGTATTCCCTGACCGACAGGCAAAATACTGAACCCTCAAAATCCACAAAAAATCCGTTGTTCCTTGGGCAATTCCCTTTTTCGCTGGCACTAGGCTTTGCTCTCCGCAGGAAGCGCCACGTCGTAAATAAAATGGGACTCAACTAATAAATCGAAGACACAAATAATTAAAGCTTTATTCTCTTTTTATTAAATCGCACAAGACCTGAAAAATCCAAATCCAAAAAGAGTGAATGAACAAAGGAAATAAATTTCTTATCGGGGAAAAGGGACAAAATGTCTAACTGGGGGAGTAAAACGCCAAAATCACTAAAATTATGAAGGGGGAATATGATCACATATGACATTACCCGTAAAATTTTCAACCTCTACTGGAAGTTACCTTTAAATTAGAGACTACCCTTAAATTAGAGAAAATACGGTATGCAAACAGATTCTCCTCGACTCCTCACACTGTAAATGCGAATTAGATGATTATAATTAGAGTTCAAAATTTAAAAAAAAACGAACCAGAACCACGAACCTTAGAAGAGTACCCGAACAATGGTCACGAGCTAAAACTTCGAGTAAAAAACCCAATAAGAACAAACAATAACCTCCGTGGTGGAGTCATGAACTTTTCGAAAAAAACGCAGAACCATAAACAAAAACTATTAGGTATCGGGGGTCAGCTCCATAGAACCCAGCTCACTAGAACCCAAAGCCAAAAATGCTCACTAGAACCCAAAGCCAAAACCCCTCATTAGAACCCAGCTCGTTAGAACCCAAATTTTCAAAACCCAAAACCAAAAATGCTCATTAGAACCCAAAGCCAAAAACCCTCATTAGAACCCAGCTCATTAGAACCCAAATTTTCAAAACCCTTAATTTTATTGTAATTTTTTTCACAGGCCTCGGATTTTCCAAAAATTTTCACAGGCCTCGGATTTTCCAAAAATTTCACAGGCCTCGGATTTTCCAAAAATTTCACAAGCCTCGGATTTTCAAAAAACAATGGGCAATGACAAGTACATGATGCGATGACAAGTATACTGGCAAGTACGTGATGCGATGACAAGTATACTGGCAAGTACGTGATCGTGACAAGTATAACGGCAAGTACGTGATGCGTTCTACTGGTTTACACGTGCTAATTCACATACCAGTTTTTTCACGTGCTCTTAGTACGTGACTACGTTATGCGTGTAATACTCGAGTACGGTACGTAATACTTGTACGTATTTTCACAAACGAGCTGGGTTCTAATGAGGGTTTTTGGCTTTGGGTTCTAGTGAGCATTTTTAGCTTTTGGTTCTAGAGAGCTGGGTTCTAACGAGCTGGGTTCTAATGAGGGATTTTGGCTTTGGGTTCTAGTGAGCATTTTTGGCTTTGGGTTCTAGTGAGCTGGGTTCTAGAGAATTGTAGCCAGGTATCGATGTGATGGATTTGATTTTAGCGCGAATGGTTCTGGCGCTATTTCCCCATTCAAACTTATTGACATTTCCTCCCCGAGTTGTTTGTATTTTCCTTCCCTTTCCATTTTGTATCGCTTCCCATTATTCCTATTTTTGGTAATTATTAGACCAATAAATATTATTCAATTGATTTTATATTATTTGAAAATTCATTCGTTTATTCGATTCATTTTTTTATTCTCTTTGTTGGTAAAATCCGCGTAAAAAACGCTGAGAATTTAATTTTTTTCTATCGAAAGGATTTTATGACACGAAAGCATGCCCTGAGATAAATAATTTATTTAAAAACCGATGCCTTTTTCTACCATAAAATACTTAACAAATGTTCGTTTCAAAAAATCCTTTATTCAAAGCGTTTCTCACGAGTGGCTATTTTCATTTTATTTGTATCGGCAAATACATACACAACAAAAACTAGGAGGTACCTAAACAAGAAGTCACGAGTGAAAACCGTGAAACTTCGTGTTTTTGTTCGTGTCAGTAAAAAAGCCCAGAAGAACGAACAACGACTTGTGAAAGTTCGTGCACTAACTTCGGTTCGTGTTTGAGCTCTAAAATAAAATGTATTGTTCATAGTGAACCTGACGATCATCGATTTTGCCGAGTTTATCCGACAATTTTCCATTGGGATCAAGCTCAATGTGACCAAAAGAGGCAAACGCCACAGCCAATAACATTGGGACCAGTGCTCGGAACTCGTACTTCGTACTCGTACTACTACGAGTACGAGTACGAAGTACGAGGAGCTCAAAAAGTGCTGTACGAGTACGAAGTACGAGGGACCAAAAAGGACCGGTACGAGTACGAGTACGAAATACGACCCCATTTTTTGCCCAAAAACTCGTACCGACAATCACTCCTAAGAATGGCACTTTTGGCGAATTTTCGAAATTTTTGATCAATTTTTTCTTATGAAAATGGTATCAAATTTTCAAAAATTTTCTCCGGCAGCCCCTATCGGGACCGCCGACCCCAGCATCTCTTAATATATTCATAGAATTCATGAAATGATTTTTTCAAAAAAATTTTCTTCGGTTACTTTTTAATGTTGAAATATTTTTTGCTCGCCAGAGACCTTCCTTAAAATTATCTAAAAAAATTTACGAGCTTTTTTATAGGGATACACATACACATTTTGGGAATGTCGGGATACCTTGCCGACGTATGGCCAGCTTACATTGATTGCATTCTTCTGGTCACAAATGCAACAGTGGAGAGAAAAAGATTAAAAACTCTAATTCTCAAATAAATTTTTTTTGAATTTTTGTGATTTTTTTCGCTAGGTACGAGAAAAGTACGAAAAAAGTACGAGTACGTACGAAGTACGAGCCTTTTTGGATGGTACGAGTACGAGTACGAAATACGAGGGGTCGAAAAAGGCCGGTATGAGTACTAGTACGAAATACGAGAGGCCCACCGGTACGAAGTACGAGTACGACCAAAGTACGATTTTCCGAGCACTGATTGGGACACTCATCTCCACAAGGAAAAATGAATGGTTGGTTGTAGATGAATCACCGAGAAGTCGATGAAAGGTGGAAAAGCCAAGGAATGATCCGAGAAAGGAAGTGGTCAGAGCTAAAGAGTGAAAGAGATCAAGCTAAGACAATCGGAAATAAAATAAAAAGTATTAAGAAATGATCAATGAAAATAACTCATGTCAAAGCCAATCGGAAATGGTTAGAACTGATTTGCTTGGTTGATTCTTGGTTTGTCAAATGATCCAATGAACATTATCCACATAAAAATCAATTTGTTCTACAATTTGTAACCCTCGCCTTGTGGCCGCCACCTTAGTTTGTTCACCTTTTCCGACATTTTCTCCCCGGTAATCACCACAAATCTCGGCTTTCCGTCGAATTGCTTTGGCCACTTCAGCCAATTCACTCGACATCCCTCCAATTTGGCCCACTGACTTTCTCTGAATGCGTCAAACTCTTCGGCCATCTCCCCTCCCACTTCTAATCATCACTCCTCTCATTCTCACTCACTTCAATTCCAATCTCAATCTTCTCCAACTCCAACCCTCGGACATCATGGCGGATTTCCAAATTACTGTACCATTGTGGGAAATTTCTATCCCTTTGCTTTTGCCAAATTTTTTCCCTTTTCGAAGTTCGTTTTGCANCCTTCAACTTCACAACTTTCTTCTCATCTCTAATGAGTTTCAGCTTTCAGGGTACCAACAACAATACCCTCTCCCCGCCGGTGTGCCGACACTTGCGACCCATTCGCTATAGCTCGCTCCAACGAAACCCAGATACCTAAATTATTTGATGTCAAAAAAGAGCAAAAAATTAGCTACCAAATAAGCCAACGCCCATCCAAATTGCTCCATTGTGGAAAAAGTTATGGTCAAAATGCTGTGAATTTGGTCAAAATTTTCGTCATACATTTTTTATAGTGGTCCAATTCGAGCGTACTTACTACTGGGGTGATTAAATGACCCAATAGTCATTTGAAAAAAATCAAGGTGAAAATTATTGAAACGAAAATTTGATTTCAAAATACAAAACACCAACAGCGAAACACCGTAAAGTGCGGAATTCGGTCTTTCGTGAGCCCGCTGTTCTAGAGTAACACGTCAGAGACGCATAATGCTCGTTTTCTCTGCTCTTTTTTTGCACTGTCTTATTAGAACCTTGGATTTTCCCCACTATAGGGTCGATCGATCACCCCAGTAGTAGGTTCATTTTTAGCTATCTCTATCTTTTGTCACCAAACTCATTTCTATAGGTTTGGTTTGATTCCAGTTATAGCGAGAGCCGCAAAAGTCGGGGCCGCATATGTAGTATAACCATTTTAAGCAATTTTTTGAAAATTATTTGTGTGAAATTAATTGTTTCTTATGAATCTATGCCTAAAATTGTTTGGTTATGCCGAATTCTTTCCTCCCGTTTTTTCCGAATAATCCAGTTAATTTTATTCTAATCGTATGGCGAGAGAAAAAAGGGCAGGCGGTGGGGAGGGGGTAGGAAGGGGATAAAGATTTGTTCGATAATTTTTCAGGGGCTCATAAATAAAATAAAATAAAGGGTTGTCCTTGCCCC
>LDKF01000175.1:38044-79589 GCA_001026735.1 Rotylenchulus reniformis | reverse complement strand
ATGTCCCTCGGGGCTATCTCCTCAACCAAATGCTTTTGCTTGCTCTTCCTCACTACTGTGATCATCGATGCCGCATTCTTGTCCCCGAGGACCACCAATCCGCCACCAACCATCGACACCAACATCCACTTGGCCATCAATCAGATCGAGTCCAGCATTCCCAATTATTGCAATGAGTCCAAATTGATCGAACAGTCGGGTTTGATCCGGGCGCCGATGGGCCAATTTCTCGGGTTTCCCTGCAGGTTTGTCCCGATTTTGATTTTTGGCCGATCAATTAATCCATTGTCCCTCCGATCAGCAACGAGTTTTATCACTGTCGGTGGCAAAGTGATGGTTACAGAACTTACAAAAAGAATTGTCGAGCTGGTACTAATAACAACGCAAAAAAGCAAAAAATTAAATAATAAAAAATATTTTGTAAGGATTGGTTTATGATGTGGTAGGCACACAGAACTGCAACTACGACTACAATGTGAAGGGCTGTTCGATGGGTCCAACTGGTGTTGGAAGGAGTAAGGATGATGATCTAAATTTCAAAATTATTATGTAAATTGAATTTTAATCAGCAGAGGTCGAGCTACTTAGGGATTATCGAACATTCTCGGAATAAGGACACCATTATAAATTTAAATTTTGTCCGATTGGCCCCGGGATAATTTTCTGATTTTTTTTTCTTTATTTGCCTAGCCAATTGCACGGCAAAGGACTTTGAATGTCCGTTGTCCGAGGATTGTGTGCCGTTGGCCAAGAGATGCGATGGAAACTATGACTGCGTTCTGGAAGAGGACGAGCAGAATTGTCGTGAGTCAACTCCCAAAAATACGTTTGCATAAAAAGTTTAACGTTTTGCAGCGATGTGCAAGTCCACACACTTCCCATGCGTGATCTCAGAACAATGCATTCCCGTTGGTCTTCAAAATTTGAATTTGCAATTTTTGTTAATTCTTTTTAAAGTTTGGCCAACGTTGCAATGGAATCAAGGAATGCGGGGACGGGACGGACGAGTTGGAGTGTGAAAGTGAGTTGAGTTGAACGAAACAGTGCCATGGCACGACTAATGACAACTCAACAAGTTAGATTGCGGGGCCGGTAAATTCTTGTGCCGAAAATCAGGGAAATGCATTGCGGCTAAACAGCGCTGCGACGGATTCGCCCAATGTCCCCATGGTAAGTCTTGTTGGACCAAAATGTCCTTAGAACAAGTAACTACTTATGCACAATGTCTATTAATCATCCTCATAAACAACCTGTGTTATGCATCTGTACCAGGGATGGAGTCGATTTTCGATTTTTTTTCATCGAAGATCGACTCCATCCCTGATCTGTACCCACCACCATAATTTGCATTTTCCCCCTTCCCCTGGGAAGAGGAGGACGAACAATTGTGCAAGAAGCAGCGCATTGTGTTGGGGCCAAGGATGTTCATGTGCGAGAGTGGCAAACACCAAATTCCCCAGCAAAATGTGTGCGATGGCGTAGTGCACTGTCCCGACGATGCATCGGACGAAAAATATTGTCAAGTGCCAGTCGAGAAGGGGACAAACGAATGGCCATCGCCAGCAGTGGAGATTGCCATTCCCAGCAGGTGGAGGAGGATCAGAACAGGCAAAAAGGAAGAAAATAAGAAATCAGAACAATCACATGGAAATCAGAATTGGAGTAAGAAAGTCAGTTCATTTGTTTTCCCTATCTTGTAGTCACTCTCCAAGTCATCTTCTGGAAAATACATTTAAACTACTACAAAAACAGGTTAAATTTTACACGGCATGCTACTACCTCAACTAGTAAAAAGGAGATTTAAAAAAATCTCGAGGAGGGGGGTACGTGTCTGTTGTTTCGCTCGTTGTTGTCGGTCATGCAGTGCCAATGCCAAAGATTGCATTCGATCAACCGATTGGGCAACAACACCAGCGCAAACAGCAACAGTCGTGGCCCGATGGAGGCGAAGGCGTTGTGGCAGAACAGAAAAATGTATTTTAGAGATGCAATTCAACCAATCGGGGGATATATTTACCAATTTTAGCCATCCACCACGGTCCCACCCAATATTGTTGGCATCAGCGCCTCTTTTCCGCGGGTGATGTTCACTCCACAGTCAAAGGTCGAGAAGGTGACATCAGCACCAGTGCAACACTTTACTGAGGGATCCAATAAACCGGCGGAAGGGGACGGAAAAATGATTGGAATGTTGATGATCGAGATGCCGAGAAACCGGAAGGTGCAGATCGACAACAAACAGAAACAGGAGATGAAGCTGAGGGCCATGGTGGAGCAGCAAAAGGTTTTTGGGGAGGGAATAATGATCAATGGCGGGAATGAAACCAGAACATCACAGGTATGAGTATGAACATACCTAATGGCCCCGTTTTGGGAGAGCGGGCATACTGTAGTGGAAGTTGATGACACTAACGAGTTGATTGATTGGTGGGAGAGGGCAAGATCCTACCGTAAATTTCGGCTACCATTCCAAATACCACCAAGTAAAAAATACCACCACAACCGAAAACTTTTTTGAAGCTTACTTCAAAACTATAAAAAGCAAAAATGTGCAGAATTTTATTCTCTATCTGCTGGTATTTTTATTTTTTCGAAATTCGGCCAAAAGGTTCGAATCTTACTCGAAATACTGAAAAATACGGGTTTTAGGGGCTATTTCGAACTTTTTGGCCGAATTTCGAAAAAATAAAAATATCATTCGAATCAGCATAAAATTCTGAACGATTTTGCCTTTTATACTTTTTGTCTAATAAGTCTAACAAAAAAGTTTTCGACCAGACTGTCCACATTGCACTTTTTTAATGCCTCGATTCCATGTGGGTCCCGTTAAAGGTGTATAGTTTTCACTGATCAGATCCCAACAATCCATTCATATGAAATGGCTTCTTACGCCGAATTTGTTTGATGTGCTCAAAGGAACCTCTGATCATTAAAAAATGAAAATTGGGCGCCGATTGAATTGCTTTGAACCCTCGATTTTATGAAGCGAATTCCTTATTATAAACTGTTATAGGAAAAGTAGTATAATAGAGAAAGAAATCAGACAACAATATGTTTTAACGCATCATGCCTTCGCGTCATAAAATCGAGAAGCTAAAATAAAATTTGGAATTCTCTGGCTTTACTACGCTGATTATATTTACAATTCATATTTTGTTCATTTTTACCATTTACAAGATGTTCATGCAGCCCCAGCAAGCGGAGGAAAAGCCAAAGACATTTGTGGAGGGGGACTACCAAGCGGGGGTGTGGAATGGCAGCGAGGGACTGCAACAACGGAACAATCCGTATGCGGAGCAGTGGTATCCCCAGCGGCAGAATGGCGGAGGGGAACAGCAACAAATTGCACAGAACAATCTGGTGCAGGAGGAAGCACAACAGCAGGTTGAAGGCAAATTGGGGAAGCCAAAAAGGGGAGGGGGGATAAATGGACAAAAGAGAAAGGAGCATGAACATGGTGAATTCAGAAATGGCCAAGTTATGGAAGCAGATTCCAATCCAGCGGAATGGCACAGAAACAGTCATCGAATTTTGGGGACCAACAACAACAATTTGAGCAGAGGAGAGCGGTGAAGGACGGAGAGACGGAACTTCAGCAGGGACGGCAGGAGAATGGTGGATCAGTAGAGCCGGGATCGGATCCAATTGGAACCATTACAGCTGTTGTAGATCCGGAATCAGCACAACAAATGGAACAAATTGGAGGAGTGCAGCAACAGTTGTTGAGCAGTACAATAACAGAAATAGCATCAACAACGGAGGCTGTGCTAGCGGAGACTACGCAACAGCTACAACAACAGCCTGAATTTCCGTTAATTGAAGTGCCATTGGAGAAGAATACGGATGTCCTTCCGGCACAATCACAGTTGACAAGCGCAGGGACAGAGCTGGAAAAAAGTCCGGCAGAAGTTGAAGGAGCAACAGGGATAGAAATGACGACAACTGGAATAAATGGGGATGGTGAAGAAGAAGCTGCAAGGGCGGAGACACAAAAAGTGGGACAGAATATTGGGCAGCTGGTAAGAGGGGGGAGAGGGTGAATGATCAGCTGATCGGAGCTATGATCGATGAGATGTTCAGACTGCTGGACAAGAACAGCAGCAGGTTGTCCAGGAGGAATGGCCGACTGTTGGAAAGAACGAACAGGAGGAGGAGAACAATCGGATCAAGCCGACAGGAATCGATTCAGTGGAGGAGGAAAAGCAGTTGGACTTACAGATGGCATCGTTGAAGAAAGAGGCGGAAGAGGCACGAAAGAACAATGGAGGAGAGGAGGGAGGAGGAGGAAGAGAGCTGGGGGAAGAAGAAGAACGGGTGAAGATGGAGGAGAACAGCGAGGAGCAGGAACAGAGGGCCATACTCAGAAGACTGTGCAGCAAATACGGAGCAAACGCGAGGTGGGCGAACACTGACTGGAGAGGCACTGACCATGATCCGGATCTGAATCGGGTCGGGGATAAATGGGATCAAGCTGCTGGGATCAAAGACCATCTCCATAGGAAGATTGTTGTTCATATGTCTACTCTCGATTTTAAAACGTGGTTTCTTAGAATTCCTAAAACATTGGATCCAAACAGATATAATGTTGCTCTGTACCGGTTCTTTAGGGTCCAAGGAGTCTTGCCAATTCACTTTATTCCGGGTCTTTCACAATTCAATGGGGAACATTCTCGGGAGGAATAGATGTTGGTTCCCTCTCATTCTCGGGCTTGGACTGACAAGACTGAACAACTGGGATCTTAGGGGTTCTTTTATTGAGCTCCTTTCGCCATCCTACGGGCCAGACCCATTAATCACATCCTCGATCATTTCCCGATCACACGTTAGGCACCACGGGTATCAATGTAATATGAGTGAGTGGTGCATCATAATTATAATTACTATTGCATATCGTGCCATTTCAGTGATTTGCTTCGCCGAGTGGAGAATCTGCTTTTGTTGGCGGAGGAGGGGATGAAAAAGGGGGATGATGGAGGGCCATCTTTATTCGAAAGTGTCAATGGCCAAGAGCAAAAGTTGAGGATGAGAAGAAGACAAGTCCAGGAAAGGGCACAGATGCGCAGGTACTTGGTGCACTTGCTGGCCGAATCCGCAAAGGGATGAAAGTGATCTGGCATTTTGGGAGGGGGAGGAAGCAAATTATGCTATTTATTATAAGCAAAAGTATCGATAAATTGTCTATCGATTCGTCATCCATTCACAGAAACGATCAGCCAAACGTTCGCTTCACAACGCAGAAAAAAGTCACATGCTTCAAAAAATCGCACAAAATTCTACCAAATTAAATTTTTTTAGCTCTTCTTTTTTATAAAGCACCAGTTTTTGACCAAAAATTCTCTTTCTTTTTCTCTTCACTATTTTTCCTACCACTTCGTAGATAGATTTGCTTCGTAAGATCGATGGTTCAAAGAACTTTTATGTATCGACGTCCAATTTCTGGCTTATACATTTGATTGATCCTCTGCACTGTGATTCGTTTGTCTGCTTTCAATAAAAGTACAATGTATGCTTTTAAACATTGAGATTGTCTTTGCCATAGTATAGTACTTGCTTATTGTTAGTTCTCTAATTTGTGGCGTATTTCCTAGGGCACCAACGACCAAAAAATTGGGCAAAACATCATTCGAATACATAAAATCGGCGCAAAAATTCCATGAATTGGAAATTTATTTTTGGCTTTTAAGATTTTCTGAAGGAGACGTTTTCCTTTATAAGCTTTCTCTCTGCATCTTTTTTCTGTATACTTTTTTGCCATTATATTTCTCTGTCACTTCAGTGAAAGATTCGCTTCATAAAATTTTAGGTTCAAAGCAATTCAATCGGCGTACAATTTCATTTTTAGTACAATATTTCTTGCATTTTTCAATTTTATCAATAATAACATAATTAATATATGTATCATGTTATGTATATGCTGTTCTTAATGTTTTTTTTAATGAAAGGGGGTAATAATTCCATGAGAAAAACAGGGATTTTCATATAAATTACAGAAGAAATATCAAATGGAAATTATAGCGGAAAAGTATGATAATAAAGAAAATGTAAAAGTAAAACTAATAAAAGTAAGGAATAAAATTGATTGTTAAAAATGAACAGAAATTTGGCTGCATATCATACATAATGGATAGAAGGCACCAGACCAGTAACCAGCCAACAAAATTTTGAAGGCACTGACAAGCAAAAAAAGAAATCGGCGGTATCCGGTACCAATGGAGGTTTAGATCATTTTAATAAAGAAATTCCACTATTTTAAAGAGTGCCGGCACCCCGATAGGGACAGAGAAAAGTTGAGCATTAGTGGCCTTTCTTACGATTTGGCCATTTTCTCTAATTTCTATGTGTGAAGATTTTTTGGATTTTCTTGAAAATTTCAAAATTCCAAAATATTTAAAGGAATTTTGCCAAAAGGTATACATAAATTCTGCATGCCTTTGGAGATTTGGCCTGGCAAGTTTTAAAGAAATTTGGTTTAGATTGGTGCACTTTAACGCACTATCACCTTTCCCCCATGCTATTGTCTACAGACCCAGCTGGAAGATGCCACTTAAAACTTAAAGCGGACGTTTTTGAGGTTTATTTTTTCTATGTGTGTTGTTGTGTTTATGTGCACATCCACCATTTCTATTCTGCTGGTTCTTGGGGGCTAAGGACATATTAATTGGATTTTCATTTATTTTTTACAATCTTTAATGTTTTTTTGATGGGTCTGGCTTCCTAACTGGCCTTTCCTATCTGCCCCTTGTTTCCTTTTCAACCTATCTAAGGTACTAAGAATTCTTGGCAGAGTCCGCGCAACAGTCCGCTCACCAGCCACTTCTCCAAATTCGATGAAATGTGCGCTTCGCGGAAGAGATGGCCATCTTTGTGCTTAACATGTTGCTTCGATAATTATTTTTTCATTAGTTTAACCTGTGAAATTCGAATTCCTTCTTCGCTCGGGGCCTCGCAGCATGTGAGCACAATTAATCGGCCGAACGTTGGATTTGCAAAAATGAACGACCCTCTAAAAAGAAGAAATGGAATAAAATTGGTACATACACGTCGATTCTAAAAAGTAGAATTTTCTACTCAATGTAGTTTTTACATTGGGATTTTCGAGTCCAAAGACTAAAAATGCTGAGAACATACTCGTTTTGTCTGACGCTGCAGGTCAAGTTCAATGTGCGACCGAGGGCACGCAATAGGTCCAACTCCGCGAAAAGTTCAAATTTGTGCTGGCGAATAGAGATGGAAGTGCACAGAGAGGAAGCATCGCCGGTGAGGGTCCGATCGACGGAGGAGGAAACACTCGGCGGAGGGTGGGACAAGTGCTGCTGGGGACTGTTGGGGGTCGGCGAGTCCAGCGGATCCAGACTCGGCTGCTGCTGCTGCAGTCGTGGCCAATATTCTTCCAAATCGTTGTTTTGGCACGCAAAGAAAGGGATCCCCTGATGGTCGATGTATTGCACCAGGGGACTGCTGGTGGCGGTGGTGGCAGCCGAATTCTGTGTTTAAAGCCAAACATGGTGGGACAGGGCAATTTGGCGGGGGGGGGGGGGGCGAGAAACCCATGCAAAATGAAAATCATTTTTAAGATACTTACCGTATTTCCTGTATTAAGTCCCCTCCCTGCATTTAGTCCCCTCCCTGTAATAGACCCCCCTTCTGAAGAGTGGTTGAAAAATAAATCCTCCCCCTGCATTAGGACCCCCGGGGGTCCTATCAGTTTTCCTCTTCAGAATTTCCTCCTCAGATGGAGAAAAAAAAACGAATTTAGAGAAGAAAATTTCACTTTTTTGATCATTTTTTAAGAAATTGGCAAATAATTTGCGTTTTATAAAGAAATTAATCCTATGAAAAAATTTTTTGACTAACTTTAAACATTTACCGTCCATTTCATCATTCAAAAGGGGGTCGAAAAATAGTGCCCCCTCTTCAATGGCTAAGGCTGAAAAATAAATCCTCCCCCTGCAATTAGTCCCCTCCCTGTAATAGACCCCCCCCCCTCTGAAGAGGGGTTAAAAAATAAATCCCCCGGGGGTCCTAATACAGGAAATATGGTATTAGAAGATGTAACTGACTGTTCCCGATCTGTTAATTTCATGTTCGAAGGGAAAGGAAGTATGATATCATGGCTGAACGAACAGACACTAACGAGACTGACCTCCGTTGAACCGCTAAGGCGCCGGACCCGACCAGCAGACGAGTTTTGCGGGCCATTTGACCAATTGGGAGCTGAACTTTGTGGAATCCTTTGGCCTGGCGTGCCTATTTTCTGCAACTTTTATAATTATTTTTCTCCAAAATTTTAATATAATTTCACTGGTCGATTTGTCTAAATTTCGCATGCCTTTCCATTGTGATGAGTTGTGTCTTTTGTGATGTTCTTCAAAGAGTGCCCATTTTCTGTTGGCCTATTCAGGTTCACAATTAAATCCTTAAATTAATAATTTATTAATAATATATATCCATTTAAGCCCCGGACATTATCCGTATTCTCCTCCTCTGTGTCCATATAAGTACCTCCCGGCCTTCTCTGTGTATAAATTTGTCTTCGATTCTGTTCAAAAATTCGATCAGAGATCAAAGATCAAATACGGCCCTCTACCTTGAGTTGGCTCCGATCGTTGGACACTCGACTCCTTTCTGTGGCTGCCGACATGGCTTCGGGCTCCTCCGAATCGGAGTTGCTACTCACACTCCAGCGAAATCGCTGCACCGGAGCAAATGGTCTGAATCGGAGTGATCAATGGGCCGAAAACCGTTCATAACAAACAGATCACGGGGAACAGTCGGCGAGCATTGAGCTGACGAGTTCAGCGAAAACAGCGAAACATTTGAGGGGTCCGAGTGCGGGATGGGCGCGGGAGTGTCCATCCAAAGGGAGAGGGTACTGCCTGACAAAGTCGGAGAAGGGACACTAAAATTCATTGGCAAATCTAACAGTGATTTGACTTTGATCTCAAACTTTGCGTTCTGATCCGGGTTCTGCTGATGAGTGTTTTCCACATTCAGAATAGTCATTTTGGGTCCAAAACCAAACATCGGTCTGTCCAATGGCGGGAAACGCTCTTCCAATGGCTTCTTTTTGGAAATATGCAAATTTTGTAAATTAATTGATTTTTACTATTTTTTTCTTAGAATGATCAGTTCTTCGTCTCAATTCGCTGCCAGATAATAATGGCAATTCCACGCCGTGCCGATACGCGTCAAGGGAGCGTTATTAACGCGCGGCAACCGCTAGAAACCTGAAAAATAAATTTTATAATAACACCTTTGTTTAGTTGAAACCCAGCAACTCGATAAACAGGGCCCTAGTTAACCATCGTGAAGGAATCTTTTGTAACGTTTAGATTTGTAACTACTAAGTGTTTAAATAAGGCCAAACTCATGGGAAAGTTGGTGTATAAACGGGGAGGGGCAGATAGGGGAATTGTCCAAAAAAATGAGATAAATAGCGACTGCCGAACACATGCAACATCGTATGGTGCTGGGGCGTTGAAAAAAAAGTGCCAAGTGATATAGTCAAAACAAAAACTTTTTTGTAAGACTTGTTAGACCAAAAGTATAAAAAGCAAAATGTGCAGAATTTTGTGCTCTATCTGTCGAAATTCGGCCAAAAAGTTCGAAATTTACCCGAAATACTGAAAAATACGGTTTTTAGGGGATATTTCGAACTTTTTGGCCGAATTTCGAAAAATTAAAAATACCATCAGATAGAGCACAAAATTCTGCACAATTTTGCTTTTTATACTTTTGGTCTAACAAGTCTTACAAAAAAGTTTTTGTTTTGACTATATCACTTGGCACTTTTTTTTCAACGACCCAGCACCCATCGTATATGTATTAGTTATCATGACAACATTTAGCAAGTTTGATAACGAAAAGATTCCTTATGGATGTATCAAAATATTATTGTGGTTATAATTAGCTGACTGGACCAAGTGTCGATTTAGAAATGTGCCATTTTTTTGAAACGAACCTTTCAGAAGTACCTAAATCAAATTATTGGTGCTTATGATTGTTAACTTGAACTATTTCCCTAATTCAGTTCCCAATATTTTTTTGGAATCATCGAATAATTCCATCCCAATGATCCATCAGATATTTTCACCAATTTTTGTGCAAAATAAAAATGGATCTTTCGGGAACTCTCATTGTCAATCCGCCGCCGATCAATTCCAATTGTTGGCGGATGAGTGGATGGGGTAGAGGGGTGATGGATGGTCTATCTCGCGCACTCTGTTTTCGGCAGCATATGGATGATCACCAAAAATAAATCCGATATTTCCACTTGCGAATGAATGGTTGCTGAATACCCTACTCTGCAAGTGCATTGATCATTCCAAAGACTAAATTCGGAATTCGGAATTATCAAATGAATTGATATTCTCAAAAATGGTCAATTGTTCCACATTTTCGATGACTTCCACCCCGAAGATATCTGCCGGTGTTATCCCCTCCAATTAGCCAACAGTGCAAGATGATGTTTCTCTGGCGTTAAAATTTATGTTGGTCATTACATAATCCAACAAATGCAAAATCAAAAAATCCATTTTCGGAACTCTTCAGCGAACATACTTTGAGCCCCACCACCATGGCCACTGCTTCTGATGACCCCCAAAAGGATCACTCGGGTCCACCAGTGGTCCACCACTCGGGACATCCAAAAGGGGAGCACTTTACCGATTTGTTCTCCGATCTGTCCAAATCTCTCACCGGGGGCATTCGTTCACTTTTGGACCAAAGAAGAGGGGGCGGAGACGCAGGTTCTTTGCATCCGTCATTTCTGGACTTTCTCCGAAAATCCCCCAATGCCCTTCCCAGCCACCTCTTCGAGCGTTGAAGAGCCAATGTCGCTGACAAGTCTGATCACCGGGTCCAATTGTCTGAAGACATGTGGCATGGAGGACATTCAGCAGGCGGCCAGGGTCAGTGATTTTTACGAATAGATAACACCTAATAATCTGGCATAATGTCCACAGAAAGCTTCCGACCTTTTCGACACTGTTCGGGTCTGCTCCATCGTGCTCACCTCCCTTTTGGCCCTTTACATCTTTTTACTCATCGCTTTTCATTTGCACAAAATGAATATTTGCAAACGAAAACAACAACAATTTGGACCCAATATGGGCCAAGGAGTGCAGAAAGGTCGATGGGAGAACGGGGCAATGTTGGGTGAGTCCAGATTGGGGATCGAACTCCGAAAGAACCATGCCTGATTTTGGAGTTGGTCCAATTCGCACCGTTGACTCCAATTTCAGCAAGACTGAAGAGCAAGTTGTGTTCTCCGCCGCCGCCCCCAAACTGCAACCCCATCTACTCACATCCCCAACTCGCCCAGTCGGACTCCTCCCGCTCCCAAGAAACCGCAACCGTGGCCACAACCCCCATGCCCACCCCGCCCCCCAACATCAGCCACCAGTCCCCAAACAACGGGGAAAACGGCGAGGCAACAGCAAATTTCTTCTTTGGAACTGCAGAATCGGACAGCAACAACAACAACCAACAGCCACCACAACTCCAACATTTTGACAGTTTAAGCGAATATTTTCTGGCCAAACGCATGGTGGAAGTTGTCGGGAATGGAACGCATTCAAAATGATTGGGGAAAGCAAGGAAGGATGGGTGCATGGATGGATGTATATCCAAATTCAAACAACTGNATTATTTGAAATTTTTGAATTTTTAAAAAAAATTTTGGAGTTATTTTTATAAAATTTCAGAATAGTTAAATATTTATTTTTTCAAAGAAAAAGACCACATTTTTCAAGAAAAAGCATTATTTTTCAAAAAAAAGTTTCAAAAAAAGCATGAAAAAGTCAAAAGTGTAAAAAAGACATCAAACTTTAATTTTAACCTTTAAATGCCTTAAATATGCTTAAAATCCTTTTTAAAAATAGTTTATTACGATTTTTGAGCAAAAAATTTCATTTTTAGGCCATATTTAGTCAAAATTTTGAGCATATTTTGCGCATATTTTGGAAATTTTGAGCATATTTTGCGCATATTTTGGCCATTTTTGGTGCATATTTTATGCGCATATTTGGGAAATTTTTGCGCATAAAAGTTGCGACCCTACTCATAATAATGATCCATTTATTTTTTTTACCTCGAATCGACAATGAGTCCATATGAAACGAATAAAAATACGGTGGGGGTCGTTTCATTGCCGGTACGTTTCATTGCCAAGGCTTGTAACTTTGTTCAAACCAAACCTAGAGATATGTGTTTGGTGTCAAAAGACAGAGCATTTTAATATAGCTACAAAACAAGTCTAAACCCATCCGGATTGGCCCACTGCAAAAAAAAGTTATTGCCAAAATACCGTCAATTTGGCCAAAATTTGAAAAAACAGCGATATTTTGGCCATAACTTTTTTTTGCAGTGGGCCAATTCATAAGGGCTTAAGGGTCATTTTGTAGCTATATTAATGCTCTATCTTTTGACAACAAACCCATATCTCTAGGTTTGGTTTGAACAAAGCTACAAGCCTTGGCAATGAAACGTACCGGTAATGAAACGACCCAGTCCGGATAAAAATATTATCAGAGAAAGGGAAAAAAGACAGATCGCCAACACCAAAATATTTTCAAAAGCTGAAAACTAACAACCGATCCCATCCTTTACTGAAGGAAGGATTTCGTTGTAATAATTTCCGATATTCACATGTTCAACGATTTGAGGTAAAAGAAATTAATGGACCAGTACTATTCCAATCAATATTTTTAAATATTTTTAAATAAAAATTTTCCAATTATAGGCTCCCAACTACCTAATTCAAAAAACCTGGTGGTCTTAAAAACCTGGATAAAATGATTTCCGCATTTTTTCTGATATGTTTTAAATAAATTTGCAGATAAATAAATTTGGAACATTTCCCTCCATAGTTTCGATGTTGTCAATTTACTTTGAATTTTTGAATGCATTTTGAAGGTTTTTACTTTTTTGACCTTTTAGGCAAAAAGTATAAAAGGCAGAATTATGCAGAATTTTATGCTTTATATTTTGATCTTTTTAGTTTTTCATTTTCCTAGAAAAAGTTTCAATATTTTCAAACAATTTCAGAACTTATTGTAGAAATATTGACTTTTATACTTTAGGTTAAAGAAGTCTTAAAAATCTAAAGTGCATAGCTTTAATGACCCCTTTTTACGCCCTTAATGACCCTTTTTAACTATCCCAACACCTATTTCTATCACAAACTACAGAAACTGTGACATTTTAATTTATAAAAGATGGAAGCAAAATATGTATAAGTAGCAATGGTTGGTTGGAATCTTGGAATTGGAATGGCTGGTTGGGATCATGGATTATTGATTGGTGCGCAAGATAGAAAATGCATATCAAATCACAAGATCATGATCAGTGAAATGGACGGAAGTGGAGAGAACCGGGATGGATTCGGAGGCGAGAAAGAAAGAAAAAAGGAAGAAGAAGAGAAGTGAAGAGAAAGAAAAGGATGAAAAGTAGTGAACGCAGAAGCATTGGAAGGACGAAAATGGAAAGGAATTGGAAGAGGGAGAAGTAGTGGAAATAGTGGATGGGTCAGTGTTCGGAGGTGAAGAAGGGTGAAGTGAGCAATCGACGGGTCGGAAGGACGACCCACAGCTCCGAGCGCGGTGGGATGATGGGCTGTTGTCTAAGAGGGGCAGGGGATGCGCAACCAGCGTGGCGCGGGGAGAACACATCGCTCATCGGCGAGGGATGACACGGACACAACCTGTCTGTTGTTCCGCCAACCTCCAAACAACCCATTTCTTTGCCAAAATTGTACAATTCCTTCTTTTTCCATTCCGAAAATAATATATTTTGGGCCATCTTCATCACTCATCAGACCAGCATTTTCAGCATTTTCCAACTGCGTCCAATGGCATTCAGGGACTTGATGCCCTCCCTCGGCTTCTGCCCTTTCCACGCTCTCCTCTGGCTACTCCAAGCTTTTATGCTCTTCCGTTTCATCAAATTTCTAGAAATCTTTCTGCAAAGCGTGTGGGGACACTTCTTCGCGCGTCCACTTGATTTGGAGCCGTACAAGCAGAGTTGGACCGGTCAGTATTACGAGATGATGAGTGACATGGATTTATTTCCTCGATTTTTGATTGATCAGTGATCACCGGATGTACGGATGGGATTGGAAGAGCATATCTGGAGGAGTTGGTTGCTTCCCGGGGAATCCGTAAACTGTTTCTGATCGGAAGAAATCCCGCCAAACTTGACGAATTGTCCATATTCTTAAGTACTTAATTTGTAAGAAAAAAACAAAAAATACGGGAAAATTTGTGTTTTTAGAAGAACGGTACGAGGGATGTGAGATCAAAACGGCAATTTTCGACTTTGAAAAGGACCAATTTGACCAATTACCAGCAGAACTATCAACATTGGACATTGGCATTTTGAGTTAGTTCGTGGCATTGATAGGCGAATTTACGGGATTTAATTTTGTTAGTAAATTGCGCGGGAATCGGGCCGGACCGAGTTGCCAACTTTGTGGAGCTGCCCATTGGCCTCTCCTCCAAGATACTTCGGGTTAACTTGCTTTCCTATGTCAAGGTGCCTTTGCCTACGAATTCGGTCCATTGACTTCCCACATTCCAAGATGATCGAGCTGATTCTCCCGGGAATGATCCGGCGCGATCGGGGCATTGTCGTCAACTTCTCTTCCATCACTGTATGTACATATCCCTCCAACTAAATAACAAAATGATTCCCGCACTCCACAGGGATGGCGTCCCCTACCCTATATGTCTTCCTATCCAGCCAGGTAATTTCCGATCAGTGATCAAGCCTCATGAAATTACGGAAATATTTTTAGCAAAGCAGCGATCGCCTTCTTCACCGATTCACTGGCTGAAGAATTTGCGAATACCAACGTTAAAATCCAGGTCGGAAAAGAAATTCGCGAAAATCCGAAGCTCATAGGACGACTTTCAGTGTCTGATCCCTCTGTTGGTTGCTACAAAAATTGCTTCTTATTCTCCTGACGAATCCAACCTGTTGGTGATCGACGCCAAAAAATTTGCCCGACAAGCAGTCAATATCATCGGCAATTATCGACTCTCGACAGGGTGTTTTTTGCACGATATGCAGGTGATTTGAGGGGAAGGGATGGGGGAAGTCATTTGATCAACGAGATTGATCTATTGCGAATGATCACTCAGAGCGCGTTTGCCACTCTGATCGGTTTCCGACTCTTCAAATGGGTCTTTGTGCCTATCGGCATTCTCGGAATCCACCGGAAGAGAGTTGAAAAGAGGAGAGCAGAGGAGCAGGAGGAAAAGATAAAGTGAATGAAGGAGGAACGGAGAAAAAAGGATGGAAAGCACAAGAAGATGATCCTCATAGCCAGATGTTGGAGCCATGTAATGTTCGCTTGTAGAGTTGGATAAATTGTTCTTTTGTGATAGGCCAATAATCAATCCAATTTCATGGGTGGGGGCAGGGGTGGGTTTTTCTTTCAACACTTGTTTTCGAAGCTTGGGCAAAACGTTAGACCGCCGGTGGGACTCAAACCCACGTCTCTCCAATCCGCGGGGAGTGTTCTTAACCACTAAACTACACGATTACGTTCGCCCGTCCTTTTAATGGATGCTTTTCATGGGGTGGGAAACACTCTCGGGGGGAATTTCCTCTTCTCTCTTACAATTTTGTCATACCGTATTTTCTCTAATATAAGGGTATACCCTTATAATTTTCAACCTAGGCTGAAAGTTACCCTTATAATAGAGGGTACCCTTATATTAGAGGGTTACCCTTATATTTTTCAACCTTTCTGAAAGAATTTTTCAATATAAAATCGAATCAAAATTGCAACCATCTTTCACTCTTTTCTTCATCTTACAACAAATAAAATTCACAAATTTCAAGTTCATTCCGTCCAAAAATTAAGGAGATTCCCGATGCGCCACACCTCTCGATTGAGGAGCCATTCCAAACTGCTTGGCTTGATGTCATACATAAATCAATTCAAAAAAGTCAAAAAATTTTGAACTCAGATCAAACTAGGAATTCTTTGTCACTCTGAAAGAAGGCCGATTTTGAAAACCCGCAGATTTAACAGGGGGACCCTTTTCATTTGAAAAACCCTGGGCAAAATGAGCAAACACCTGGGAAAAATATCGTTATTTGCCATAAAGATAAGCATAATTTTTTTATTATTTTTTCACATCTATATTTCCCAAAACCTTCGATAACATTCAGAAGATAATTTTGGAACAGAAAATAATCAGGGCAGAAATACAATTAAGATTACTCTTAAAATGGAAAAAAACTGGCAAATTTCCAAAAACCCTAGAATTTAGTAATCTAAGTATTTTGGAAACCCTGTTCAGTGTTCAGGCCATTTGGAGCCTCTACATAAATATGCTTTCGATATTTTTGTACACCCTACTGATGAGAAAAAACATTATTCTTTTTTTTGACTCTAGAGCATTTTTGAGTTATTACCCTTATATTAGAGGGTTACCCTTATATTAGAGGGTTACCCTTATATTTTTCAACCTAAGCTGAAACTTACCCTTATATTAGAGGTTACCCTTCAAATAGAGGGTACCCTTATATTAGAGAAAATACGGTATTTCTTGAATCTTTTTGTGTGTGGGTGAAATGCCTCAGAGATTCCTTTTGGCAAAAAATATCCAAAGCTACCAAAGAAAGTGCGTCAAGGCCATCCATCCTCACCGCTTGCCCCTGATTCCGGTTTTCGGTAAGGTGGATTCCGATTCCAAATTCCAACACACCAAAATCCTTTCTCCCCTCTCCNCCCCCCCCCCCCCCCCCGATGATCCATTTGGGTTTCAGCCCTCGGGCTCCCGCGCAACTTTTGCATTTTTCGTTTCTTTCGGATGACAAATTGAGGGAGGGCGGAGAGGGCAGTCTCTGGGCATCGCCGGCGGCAATGTCTCGGCCTCCTCGGTTGCCCATTTAAACAGTGACGATAGTTGCACTTCAAAGCTCACTTTTGCCTGCCAACTACTATTAAAAATCCACTGATTCGGATTCAGCCAAAATGGTAAAATAAAATCAGAAAATAAAAAATAATTTTGATTTCCAGTGGAAATGTCTGCTGATTCTGTCCAGCTTTCCGTTGATTGTCCATGGCTGTCTTGGAGGATTTGGACAATCCGCACTGTTCCCCAACCAGTACAAGAGCCCACAGGCCAATTACGCACCGCAAATAAGTTATGACGGTAAGTGGCAAATTGAGAGAGACAGAGAGAGAGAGAAGGGGAATGGCGGATTTGAACTGATGAAGCCAGAATTGCAATTTAGCCTATCCAACTCCGCCACCGACCTACGCCACTCAGCCGCCCACTTACCCGACGCCTCCCCCGACTTACGCAACCCCTCCCCCACCTCCGCCACCCCCTCCACCGGCTTATTCAGGTCCATTTTATCTCAATTAGAATGAATTTGTTGGGGGAAAAGATTTTTATCTTCGAATTGCAATATAATCAAGGAATTAAAAAGTAACGAATTCGCGATAAAAGTATAACATGGCTAGGAGACGGGAATATCGGAATTTGTATGCACATAACTTGAGGAGGAAATTCCTTCCTTTCAGTTGAGCCCCCTCCACCGCCTCCAGCTTATGGAGTTGCACCGCCACTACTCAAGCCAGGTCGGGGATTACGATAGGGAAGTAAATGCCCCCAACTCTCCAACTGTTCAGAGCCGTTCGTATGGCCCCAGCTGCCCACGTTGCCCCCTTTGGCCACCATGGCCCCGATCACCCTGGGCACCCTCCCCCCGCTGCCACCCATCCAACTGCCCTCGGCCCAACAATATCCCGTCTCACCACCTTCGTACAAAGTGGAATGAATTATTCGAGCTTATCATAATCTTTTTCTTTTTCCTGAACAGGTCGAACCCCCGTCCCCCTTCGGCACTTTGCCCACCATGGCCCCGTTCACCTTGCCGACATTTGCCACCCTTCCGCCACCCGAACCCATCTTCATTGCTGGACCACCACCACCGCCTCCAGTGAAACTCTCTAGCTACTGTAAGCAATTGTTATTGATTGGGTCCAAATTATAAAAAATTGAAATATGTATGGACATGGCAATGCGAATATGGGGGAAATTTTTCAAGGAAAATTAAGTTATAAAACAAATTTTAGTATTTTAATTAGGATAATCTAGAACTGCTCGGTCATTCCTATTATGAATAAAAATGTAGATTTTCATTCAACTAACAAGTAAATAAAAGAAATATTTCCTTTTCAGCTGTCGGTCCTCCAGCACCTCCACCGCCTCCTCTTCCTCAGCCGATCATTGCTTCTCCAGCTCCCCCTCCTCCACCTCCACCATCTCCTCCTCAGCCGTACCATCCAAACCCTCCACCGATGCCTTATGACATGCCCGTTATGCCTCCAGGTGAAATTGGACAATTTTCACAGTTTTCAAAATTGCGGGTGTTCATTGTTCAGCTTACAATCCGGCGTTTAAAGTGGTGAACCCGGTGAACAGTGCGGAGCAGCAGGAGAACGAACAACCAGAACAGCATAGGGAATTGGTTGAGAGCCGAGGGAAGCAGCAAGACACCAAGGAAAGGGAGCAACAACAGCATCAGCAGGAGATGGCACACCGGGAGGAGGAGGCAAGACAGCAACGAAATGAGGGCAAAATGGCCGAAGAAATGCACGGAAAGCAGCAGGAAGAGGGGGGCAAAGCTGGAGCAGAACAGCAGAGGCCCAAGCAGTTCGGGGTGGTCCAGCAACAACAGCAGAAAGAGGGACAGGGATCCCAGGTACCCTAGGAGGAAGAAGTAAACTGAAGGATCCAAGCCACGCAAATTCAGGCTCAACCACTGACCCAACCTTCCATAATCGGGATGAACCCTCTGCAGATCAGAGACCATCTGCGGAATCAGCTGAAGAAGAACAGAAAGACGTGGAACCAGCCCCAGAAGAAGTAGTGGGGAAGAAAAAGAGGGGAAGAGTGGGAAAAGATGGTCTTGACACGATATCACTCTCAGGGAGCAATTACCACACATCCAGAAAGATACCTCACCTATTGTTTTCCAGTTTTTGCTTTGATCATCGGATAATATCTGTTCAGAACCAACTTGTTCAACATACATTTAAGTCATAAATTCCCAACAAGATCTTTGTTCATAATGGGTTTTGCCTATTCCTTTCCTCCCCATCCAATCACCAAAAAGCATCTGATGGGACAGCTGCAAGTATTCCTTGCACCCGCCAACAATGCCGAACTGATCAATTGGGGTCGGATTTATGCGTTTTATGGGAATAATTGAGGAGCTATGAAAAAGATATGATTCCACGGTGATTGGACGGATTTAGTTGAATGAATCGGGATTTGGCCGATGGATGGGATCATACACTCGGGAACACTCCAATCTCGTCGCTCTATCCGTTTCACACATTCCATCGTTTCTTCTTTATCGGATCCATCATTTAGTTCTTTCAAAGACTCTACAGAATTGGCCTTTAATTTCGTATTTATTATTTACCATATGCTTAATCACGCCCTCCACTCCTAACCTCTCCTTCGCCTCAATTTTGCTTCTTCGATCATTTTCGGGCTAATTATCCCTCGAATTTCCCATTTTCCCAGGCAGCAGATTGATTATCTCCCCCAATTGGCCGTGTCTTTGTATCTTTGGTGAATGTCCTAATGTTTGCTTAAAAGACTCCGATGGATATGTTTCTTAATATAAATTGTGTCATTTGTGGTTAGGGCCTAATTGGGCGAGAAAGGAAAGGTTGCTGGGATAGGGGAGGGAAATTAATTGAATGAATGAATATGTAATAAGTGAATAAAGGGGAGGGGGAGGGGGGGGGACAAGATTGGCCAGGGAGGGCAATTAGGGAGGGAAGGGCGGGGACAACCGGGGACAGCAGGACACATTGGCCTTTTAGCCAATTTGTGCGTGCCAATCCCATTCATCCAGTCATTCATCTGTGTTGGCCAGAATTGGCAACTACAATCTCCACCGCCACCACCACCATCTCATTCCTCCCTACTCCTCCTCCTGCTCCTTTTCCTCTTGCCAACAAACCTTTTTGCTGCCTCTCCCTCATTCACCCATTTTCACACCATTTTTGCCCCAATTAGCATCTTTACGCAGCTGTGAATAATACAAACGCAAAACATTGCGAATAAAAGAATCGAAAGATTGGATTGAACACAGAGATCCTAGAAGCAAAGTATGTCGAACAAATTCTCCATCCAATCATTATTACTGGTGGAGAAGGAGATTTCCGCCGGTGGGCTCATCCCAAAGTGTGCCTTTGAACAATAAATATTCATTATTTTTCAGAAAATGCAGAGGAGGAACATTCGGAGGATGATGGCACCGTCGTTGCATTGAAGGCTTCGGGCAAAACTCGCCGTTGTCGGACAGCGTTCACCTTCCACCAGCTAGTCAGTGGTCCCTAGGGGGAAATTACTTTTTTGTTTGAAAAATTGCTTAAAATTTTCATCCATTTTTATTCACAGAATACCTTGGAAAATCGATTTAAACAAGGTCGGTATTTGGGCATTGGCGAAAGGACCAAATTGGCACAGAAATTGGAGTTGAGCGAAACACAGGTAGGGGAGGGGGTGGATTGGTTGAGAAGTCAAAGTTGGCATTTAGATAAAAATCTGGTTCCAGAACAGACGCACCAAATGGTCAGAAGCAAAAAAAAGAACACAAAAAACAACTAAATGGTTTTGTAAATTATTTCCAGGAAAAAGGAAAGTTCACCACCGACAATCTCCGGCGGAACATCACCAGGACAGGGGGCAGAAAAGCTGGATGAGGGTGGGACAGAAGGCAAATTGGAGAAGAAACTCAGCAGGAACAGCAAAAGGAATGAAAATCGAATTCAACAAAGACGACCGAAAACGGAAGGGGGAGAAGGGCATCGGCAGGGCGCAGACACAATACAGCAGCAGGTACACTCCCTCCCCCTCCCCNCCCCCCCCCCCCCCCCCCCCGTGTTACGGCGTATTCCTTGCCCAGTTTCGTTTTCCCCCAATTTCCTTTGATTCTAGACAAATACCATCCTCTCTGCTGTTCTTTCGGACCAAAACTGTGCCGATGAATTGCTCACAAAGCACAATCGTGCATTGGCACAACCGATTACCCACGAGCACCCGGCACCAACAGGAATCTCATTGGCATCAGTCTACGGCCAACTGCAGCCAGCAGTAGTCCCATGTTCGGTCCCCACTTCGTTGCTGAACGAACTCATCGTCGCAAAATTGTTGGGAAAGGCGTCATCCAACAGGCCATCGCTGGACGATTATCCACCGAACAGTGGTAGGTAAAATGCGCGTCAGAAAAGTCCGGCAATCCCTTTTGAAAAAATGGTATTAAAGCGATTGTTTTGTTTGCAAAGAATAAATCTCCGCGCGATCACAAAATGAGAGGAAATGAACATCGGAAAAGCTATTTATATGGACTAGGTGGAGGGACACGCCCACTCTACGGAGGGACACGCCCACTCGAAGACGGAGTGGTCTTTGGATCCAGTGAAATGAAATGAAGGAACAGAGACAAGGAGAAGAGAGAACAAAAGCGTCAAACGCATTCAGACAAATCGTTTCGAGGCCAAATTCGAAACTAACGGAGCCCTAGATTGCCGGACTTTTCTGACGCGGATTTTAGATGATCGTTGATCAGTTATGTTATTCTTTCCAGTCAAAAATAACTGCCTTTAAATCCCTGGTTGGGGAGGGGGGGGGGGGGGACCTTGTGGCTTGACTCGCCCCTCCATTATTAGTGTAGGTCCCTCGGTTCAAATAGTTCCCTTGCAGCTCTTTTGTCTTCTCTGGCCAATGTGTTCCCAACAAATGCTCCTTTTTCGCCTATGTTGTTGGTCCCGCAACAACAGCAACATCAGTGGGGTCCTTGATCCCACACAACAGATATATTCCAAACTGATCGGAGGAAATCAAGTGCCAGTCAACAACAATCACATCGAATTATCAGTCAGCTCCGATCCATCCCAAAAATGAATCTAATCACTTCGATTTATCACAGATATTTTATAACCAAAAATATTGTTTGCACCCGGCATTTAAGCTCTAATAAGTCTTATTTATACTTTCAACTTTCAATAGAGAAAGTTATGTTACAGCACTTTACGATTTATTTACCTCTATTACCATCGCGTGTGGTCTTTTACTCCTTAATCCGAAAAGCACTAAGAATGCAAGACATCAGTCGCGTGTAAATGAGAAAAAGAAATCCGCTTTATTCTCGCATAATCTTTTTTCTCTAACGCATTTTATTCGCGATGAAATAATAGAATGAAACAAAAGATCGTTCATTTATTCAATTTGAATCACTTTGGCGATATGTTTTACACCAAATTTTTTTTGGCACTCAAATTTCATTTTTGCTGTCCATGAATCAATTCAGATTTTACTTGATTTATTCGCTGAAGGGGAGCCCAACAATAAAGAATTTGGGTATAAAATTAATAAACTTTCAGCAATAACCTATTGAGATTGAGCCGTCTAGCTATCAAGCTTATTAAATTCGCACTAATATTTATTATAGAACAACGGAATGTCTAATAGACGAAATGCCTAATATGAAATATTGAACTTAATAATCTCACATTTTTATTACGGTTGCTGGGCAACCTAGCGCAACTTAGTGCAATTTTTCGTATTATGTTTTTTTTCATTGGTTTACTTATTTTGAACTTATTATACTTATTTTGAACCATTTGGAAAGGTACATGTTGTGTCCGAGTACAACAGTTTATGAGTCCAAAATATTTATTACTGCAGTGGAATAAATCAATAAGCACACTGAATGAAATGGTCAGTGGAAAGTGACAATTTGAGGGGAAAGGACAGAACATTTATAGGCGGGGAGAGGGAGGAAATGACCTAAGGAAAGGGCTGAAATGGATCGCCAAATAATAATATGAAATGATGGCTAAACACCACATCCCTCCTTCCTTCGAAAAGCTGGGCCCTAGCTCGGGTCGAACTTCTTCGTCGGCTTCGGCACACGCGCAGAGCGTCGAAGTTCAACGGCCTGCTTCGGCGGCACATCTGTTGGCCTCGCAACTGGCGGATCTTCCACGGGAATCTCCGGCGGGTCGTGCCATTCTTCAGGTGGTTCGATGATGGACTCCTGATCCTCTTCGGACTCATCCGCTTCTGCGAGAGTGTAGTCCATTTTCAGCTGGTCCGCGTGCCGACGCCAAATGCCCCTCAGCGTTCTGACCAGATAGAGGGTTCTCCCCAAACATTTGACAATTTTCCCTTGGATCCATTTAGATCCGTCTCGATAGTTCCTGGCAAAAACCCTCTGGCCCATTTCAAATTCCTTAGGGCGAGTCCCCCTGTCAAAATTTCTTTTCATTCTGTCCTGATACTTGTCCAATTCCGGCTTCTTGGTGATAGCCATCTCCTTTTCTGGCTTCACAAGATCCAAGAGAGATCGGGTCCTCCGACCGAACATCATCTCTGCCGGGGACAATCCAGTCGCCGAATGCGGAGTAATGCGATAAAATCCCAGAACTTGGTACATAGCAATGTCTATTCGCACTCCCGCTTCTCTCTGGCGATTCATATTCTGTTTGAAGGATTGCACGTATCTTTCTGCCTCTCCATTACTCTGAGGATGGTATGGCGGGGTCAATGTTTGCTCAATCCCTCTTGACTCGCAGTACTTCCTCCACTCCTCGGATGTGAATTGTGGCCCATTGTCGCTCACAATCTGCTCCGGAAGCCCATGAGTGGAAAAGATTTTCCTCATTTCTTCGAGCGTCGTCCGCACATCCGTGTTTCGCATCTTCACTACTTCTGGCCATTTCGTCTTGGCATCGACCATGATAAACCACATGTGCCCCCAGAAGGGTCCACAGTAATCCACATGCACTCTCTGCCATGGCCTTTCAGGAATTTCCCAAGGATGAAGCGGAACCTTGCGCTCTTCAGGCGCATTCTGCTGGCAAATCATGCAGCTTTTCCGGATGTTCTCGATGTCTTGATCGATCCTCGGCCACCAAACTTTCTGCCTGGCTAATGCCTTCATCCGAACAATGCCTGGATGTGCAGAATGAAGTAACTGCAGGATCTGATCACGAAATTCCGATGGAATGACTGTTCTGCCGCACATGAGAAGACAACCCGACACCAGTTCAAGCTCCTGCCGAAGAACATGGTACGGTTTCAACTCTTCATCGATCTTTGCCGGCCAGCCATTTTGGACAAATTCCTTGACTTTTTTCAGTACTGGGTCTTTTCCTATAGCTTCTACAATCATCTGGACCGTCACTGGCAGTGCTCCAATGGTCTCCTGCTGAATTTGGTGGATTTCCCTTCCATCTGGGTCTTCCGACTCTACTTCGGGGCACGGAAGCCGCGACAATCCTTCGGCATTCCCGAACTCCTTGGTGGACTTGTACTCAATCGAGTAATCAAAATTCATCAGGATAAGCCCCCATCGGTGCAATCTGCGTGCTGCCACAACTGGCAATTCGCCTTTTGGCTCGAAAATTTTCTTCAGTGGCTCATGGTCCATCCAAAGTGTGAAGTTTCTACCATACAGGTACTGTTTGAACTTCTCGACGCCGAAGATGATGACTCTTGCTCCCTTCTCGATTTGTGCATATTTCCGCTCCGCAGGGCTCAGCGTCTTTGACGCGAATGCAATCACGCCCTCACGGCCAGTTTTGCTGTCCTTATGGAAGAGCACCGCTCCCATTCCATAGTCAGATGCATCCGTGGCCAAAAATAGCGGCTTTTGCGGATCATAATGCACGAGAATTTTGTCGGACATCAGTTCCTTTTTACTTTTTGGAACGCCTGTTCTTGCTCAGGTCCCCAATGCCACTTTTGGTCCTTTCGGCGCAACTCATTCAGTGGTTCAACTATCGTAGCCATCCCTGGGACGAACTTGCTGTAGTAGTTGACCATGCCGAGAAAGGACTCCACCTCTTTCAGATTTTTCGGTGGTGGGATTTCTTGGATCCCTTTGACCTTTTCAGCCGACGCGCGGACACCATTCCGATCGATCTCATGGCCCAAATAGACGATCTTGTCCTCCATGAAAGAGCATTTCTCCTTCTTGACCCGCAGCCCATGTTCCCTCAATCGGGACAGAACAGCTTGCAGCCGACCCAGGTGCTCCTCTTCCGTTGATGCCGTCACCAAAATATCATCCAAGTACACAACTACACCATCGATTCCTTGCAGAACATCTTCCATTGTCTGCTGGAAGATCGCTGGTGCCGACGCCACACCATACGGCATGCGCGTGAATCCCTTATGGGTGGTGATAGCAAGGCACTCTTTTGCCTCCTCGTCCAACGGAAGTTGAAGGTATGCCTCTTTCAGATCGATCTTTGAGAATGTGTCGCCGCCATTCAATGAGCTGAATAGTTCATCCGGACGAGGCAACGGGTACTGGTGGATGTCGAGGCACGGATTCACCGTCACCTTGTAGTCGCAACACAGCCGGATCTTATTCCCAGGCTTCGGCACAATCACCAACGGAGTGGCCCATTCAGAATGTGAGATCGGCTCCAGAACTCCTTCCTTTTGCCATTTCTCCAGGACCTCCTCAACCGCCGGCTTTAGTGCGAATGGAATTGGACGGGGTTTACACCGCTTTGGCTGGGACTCCTTGAATTTCAGGGTGACTGTCTTCCGGCATTGACCCAAACCGTCACTGAACACATCAGCAAACTTGCTGAGAATCTGCTCCAACTTTTCCACCGGTTTGGTCATCACTTTTTTAATGCCAAATGCCGAATTCAAATCAATTTTAAGCTCCCGAATGATGTCCCTTCCACAAAGGTTCTTCCCTGGTCCATCCACAATATGGAAAGTTGCTGACATTTTGCGCTTCCCATGCGCAATTTCCACCTCAATCGTACCCAAAATTCCTTCAATTGGTACACCTCCGTAGGCCCTCAGTTCCGAATTCACGGCCTTTATTTCCGGTCTGCCAATTTTCTGCAAATGTCCCTTGTGCATCAGTGACACATCCGCGCCGGTGTCCAGTTCAAAAGGTACATCCACACCATTGATCGCCAAATCAATGTTTACCGGCGGAAATTTGATGCTGTCCACTTCTTTTGACGCCACGCTGATGACATTGCAATCCATTTTGGCCACCTTCTTATGCCCCTTATTTCATTGTTTGGGCTTTGATGAATTGAAATTCGAACTTTTGCTTTCGCCATTTGGGCACATTTTCGCCCAGTGACCTGATTTCCATCACACTTTTTACATGTGTCATTTTTATTCGGGCAATTATTGGACCAATGATTCTTCTGGCCGCATCGGTAACAATGGCCTGTCCTGGGTTTTCCTCCCTTCGGAGCGAAGACCTTGGCAACCTCCGGTTGCGATGACTCCTGTGCACCGATTGCGTGGGCATCCAACTCGGACTGTTCCAACATGACGGCCAGCTCGACTGCGTCCTTAAACTTGAGGTCCTTATCCCCCTTCTTGATCAATTCTGCCCGAATTGTATCGCTTTTTATCCCATTGATAAACAGGGCACTTAAGCACATGTCGATGCTGTTGCGGTCCCACTCCGCTTTTGCGATGAGACTCCGCGGTCAATGGAGTAATTCCTGATCGATTGACCTCCCTGCTTCGCGGAAAACAGTTCGTGTCTTTTCGCCGCCAATGTCTTGGTTTCGCCGTACCGCTCAGCCATCAACGCCTTAATCTCTTTTAAGGTCAACGCTCGCACATCATCGGGCTGTGCCATCCGACGGAGCTCATCATACACCGATCCAATCTCGGTGAAGAACAGGAGCTTTTTTGTTTCCTCGTNNNNGGTGATCTTGCGGAGCTTGATGAAAAAGTCAAAGCGCTCAGCCCAGGATTCCCAATTCATTTCTGGAGTGTAGGCACCCGGCCCTTTGCCGACTTTTCCCGAAGCGCTGATGTCCATGGCGGTATGATGTGACGCCGCTCTTTGCTAACCAGCGCCTAGCTGCGATAGCGAGCGGTTGCGCGTGGATGATCTGAATTGACAGCACCTGGCTGCTCAATCAGAAGCGCGATCCATTCTATTCGCGACCACCTGGGTCCAACTAATAGGAACGACGACTATTTGCCACCACCTGGGTGCACAAATAGGAAACGGCGATTTCTTCTATTAGCCACCACCTGGGTGCGCTAATAGGAACGGCGAGTTGATGAAATTAAGCCCACTTCTAGTGGCGCTTATTCTGCTTTGTTGCTGTTCGAAGTTCACTACTGGCTGCGCCAGAAAACTGTTGTGTCCGAGTACAACAGTTTATGAGTCCAAAATATTTATTACTGCAGTGGAATAAATCAATAAGCACACTGAATGAAATGGTCAGTGGAAAGTGACAATTTGGGGGGAAAGGACAGAACATTTATAGGCGGGGAGAGGGAGGAAATGACCTAAGGAAAGGGGTGAAATGGATCGCCAAATAATAATATGAAATGATGGCTAAAACACCACAGTACAACAGTGGAAGTTGTCGGGCAACTTTGTGCAACTCCCCCACCCCTAGTAATTCATGACTAATCGTCCGGATCCGTGCGTCCAAAAAACCACATAAACTTCCTGAATGTATAAGACGAAATATTATTTAGACGAACCATGATTTAGACGAAACCTGGTAGTAGGGAACGACAAGTCAATGTTTTCGGACTCGGTCAACTGAGTCCTCACGATTGAGTCCCCACGACTGAGTCCCAACACGATTGAGTCCCCACGATTGAGTCCCCGTTGTTATAGTTTGTTCGCGTCCTTCCCAGACACCGTTCCGCTTACCTTACAGAGCCCTTCCGCGCCCTTCCCTCACCCTTCCGCGTCCTACCCAGACCTTTCCGCTTACCTTCCCAAGCCCTTCCGCGTCCTTCCCTTACCCTTCCGCTTACCTTCCCAAGCTCTTCCGCGTCCTTCCGTTTACCTTCCCAGGCCCTTCCGCGTCCTTACGCTTATCTTCCCTAGACCTTTCGCATCCTTTCAGAACCCTTCCGGAAGATAGGGGATGTATGCGGAAGATGATTAGAAGTGATGCGGATGGATGCGGAAGGTGACTAGAAGTGATGCGGATGGATGCGGAAGGTAAAAAGTGATGCGGATCAATGCGGAAGGCGACTAGAAGTGTTGCGGAAGGTGAATAAAATGATCCGGATGGATGCAGAATGTGAATAGAAGTGGTGCGGAAGGTGACTATAAATGATCCGGATGGATGCGGAAGGATGAGAAGGTGATGCGGAAGAATTGGGAATGGGGACCCTAACGACCCTAGAACAACGGGGACTCAGTCGTGGGGACTCAATCGTGTAGGGACTCAATCGTGGGGACTCAATCGTGTAGGGACTCAGTCGTGGGGACTCAATCGACCCTCACCGAATGTTTTCGCTGATCCAAAAAGGGTATCAATGGTCGCATTGATATGAACGGACAGAATGCCAATCAACCCGCCATAAGTGTTTATGAAATAAACTCTTAACAAAAGAATAATTGAATGTGAAAGACGAAATGATTAAAAATAAGACATATAAAAAATATATAAATAATATTTTGATGTGAAATATGAATGGAAAAATAAAAATACTTAATAACATTGCGAAATGAAGAATTAAAATTTCGCGAACTGAAAATATAATGAATAAATTACATATGTATTAAGTTCATGTGACTGGAAAAGAAAGAATTTTATTTATTGGCTCGCCTAAACGATGGAGATGAAAGATCAGAGAGAGGAAGGAATTAGGAAATGTGAATATGAGAGAAGTTCTGACTGTCTGCATTATCCGAGCGGCTGACCAGTTGCAGTTGTAGTGGAGAATTTTTCGTATCTTTTTATTCGCACTTCTTCTGCCAATTCTTTCATATTCCACATTTCCACCTTTTTGGCCAATATCCACATGTACATTTTTTTGGCCAATATTTCCTTTCCCACATTTTTGGATGACCAAGTAAAAAATAACAAGAAGAAAAAGATTATTAATTTATTCAAAAGAAATATGAGCAAGTCAAAATGAAGTAATTTGACATACTAATGGGGTGACCGATCTCACCCCAGTAGTATATTGGAAATGATTCAAAAAATTTTATGTAAAAAAATAAAAAACTTATTTTATTTTTGGTCTTTATTTAAATAGATATTACAAAAAATAAATGTACACCAATTGGGATTCGAACCTGTGGTCACCAAAGAGAAACCAGTGGCTCTAACCTCTAGGCCATCTAAGCATATATGTCTGACTACTTACTTTCTCTTGAATTGCATTTCTTTAAAGGAATGATGATTTGGTAAAGAAATTTTTGAAGGCGCTTATGGCGGGTTGATTGGCGTTTTGACATTTATGGAAAATGTTTTTTCGGCACGAAATTGAATCGGCCTTTTCCTTTAAGAAAACATTGATTTGTCGTTCCCTACATGGTAGTGCCTAAAACTGTCCTCAGATTGAGATTCTGTTTCAAAAAAAACCTAGAAAGATAAATATGTACTATAAAAAAATTTTTGATCTTCATGGGGAATACAAACTTTTTTCTTTTGATTTTTTTCTAAAAATTACCATTTAAATCTGTTGATTTGATTTCACGGTCTAATTATCCACTGTCGAAATGTCAATTTTCGAATTTGCCCGCAAAATTTACCGCAAATTAACCAGCAATGTTTCCACTGAGCCAAGTCATCTTTGGCTGGACTTCCACCAAATTCCCCTAACTGTTGGATCCAAAACAGGATCTTTAGGGGTGCATTTTCATCCCCGAATCTCCGCGGGGATGAGGGTCGAGGATGGGATCGTCAGGGACGGGGATGAGGGCCAAAAAAGTCGGGGACGGGAATGGAGAGAGCGAGGAATAGAGAGAGCGAGGAATGGGGAGAGCGCGGAATGGGAATGAAAGCGGAATGGAGAGAGCGAGGAATGGGGAGAGCGCGGAATGGGAATGAAAGCGGAATGGAGAGAGCGAGGAATGGGGAGAGCGCGGAATGGAGAGAGCGCGGAAGAAAGAATGAAAGCAGAATGGAAAGCACGCGGAAGAGAGAATGAGAGCGGAATGGAAAGAACGCGGAAATAGGAGTGAAAGCGGAATGGAAAGAGCGCGGAAATAGGAGTGAAAGCGGAATGGAAAGAGCGCGGAAATAGGAGTGAAGCGGAATTGAAAGAGTGCAGAAAGAAAAACTCAAATCTAAAAAATATTCTTAATACATTTAAGGAACATAAGCACTCCATTAACTGTAGCTCAAAATTTAATGATGTTTCTTAAATGGATTAAGAATATTTTTCAGATTTGTTACCGATCACAGGTGGCGGAGCCATTCTAGAATAAAAAATGGGCGCCGGGAGAAACGCTGAGCCATCAATTTTATGGAGCGAATTCCTTATTATAAACTGCTATAGAAAAGTAGAATGAAGAGAAAAAGAAATCAGACAACGATATGTTTTAATGCAACATGCTTTCGCCTCATAAAATCAAGGAGCGAAAATAAAATTTGGAATTCTCTGACTTTTCTGCGCTGATTATAGTTCGCGCCTGTATGGAGATTCTGTAGCCCAAACAGGTTAAAAATTATTTTCTCAGCTCCTAGCGGGTTTTATGGGACAAATTCGGTCTCAATCGACGCAGCTAAGGTTTTTGCATCGATCTATCCACAACCATTTTGGGTTTTGGTCAAAATATCGAAATTGGGTTCGAAAAACTGGTCTTAAAAATAGGTTGGTTCAGTTTTTGGACCAATAATTAATTTTTGCTTTTGAAATCGGTTTTGCTATAATCGGTTTTGCTTCTTCCTTCCTCATTCCCTTCATAATTGCCTCGGCCCATTTGGCCGCACACTTGGGTATGCGCCATAATTGCCAATTCTGTCGAAGGAATCTGAACAACGGCGAAGGGGAAGAAAGGTGGTGGAGGAGTAAGGAAGGAATGGGATGGTCCGAGACGATGGTAGTGGTGGCGACAGCTGCTGATGAGTGCTGAGGTCGAGTCGGCCCGCCGCAATAACCCATTTGTGCCCATTCACTTGATAATCGCCAGAGAATGGGAGGAATTGGATGGGAATCTGGGAATGGGTGAAATTGAAGTCAACCATAAACTTTTAAAGCTTGCTAGACTAAAAGTATAAAAGGTGGATGCTTGATACAGAATTTAAGCTTTTTATTTGGCTTTTAATTTTTAAATTTATAGAAAGTTAGTTTTCTCGTTTGTTATATCGAAACACACGAGAAAAAGGCAAAATTGTTATTTACTTTCTGTCGAAGATTAGAATTCAGAGTAAAACTCGAATTAGTAGTAATTGAAGTAAATAGACTTATGCGCGGATTTTAATTAATTAACAGTTTACTATCTAGTTTTAATAAGGGACACAAACTTCAATTGCAATGGTTTAGCGGCCGAAAATTTTTAATTTCCCTAAAGACTTTAGGAACCGGATTTTTAGTTGTTAAAACCCATCAAAATTACGAAAATAAGTGCCAAGAAGTCCAAACGACTAATAGTTGATACAATTAATTGCTGGATTTGGTTCATACCTCGGCAAGGGGGGCCGACCCCCCCCCCNCCCCCCCTTGCCGAGGTATGATTTGGTTATGCATAATTACACAATATCTGGACAACAAATCAAGATATGTTTGAACAAATGAAGTGATTAAGACAATTGAACGTGACAACTTGAAGGGCGAGAAGGGGCAAGAAATAAGTAAGGCCAACAGAAAAAGGACCCAGAAAGATGAAGAAAGGAAGACGAAGGAACTGGATATGAAAGTGATCGGAATGAAGAAAAAATATAAAAATATCATTGAAAATGATGATTATGATTAAAATATAAACAACTTTTAAGGGACGAATCAATACTGAACCAAGAAAAATCAAAGCTGATCGGCGTGATCAACTTGATCAGTCAATTTGGAAGTTTTGGAGTTGGCTGCCGTCTTTTCCGGACTGCTCATCAGCCCGCTCACATCCGTCCGTTCATCGCGTAAATAATCAAAATTGGCCAATGCCTCCCTTTCCGGAGCCCCAAAACGACGGAACAAACGCTGTGTCGCTTTCTCAGCTCCGGCAGAGCCCAAAAAGAGCTGAATCGGAAATTAATGATCAAAGATCAAAATACGAGGGTTAGCAGATCGATTGATGCAAATTGCAAAGAGAACGAACATGCTTTCTGGTAGGTCGGAAGAGCACTCGATCGCCTGATACGGGGAAATGCACAAAATGAAGGGCCAAATCAGAGTCCATGAGTGCGCTCACCTCGATGGCGCAGTTGTTTCTTCCACATCCGGATGTCATCCTCGGAGCTGCTAAGCATTGTCGTGCTCATTTTCCTCATTTCCTCTAAGTTACAGAGATTATCGCTTGAATGCGAGCGCCGGATCAACTTTCTGAAGCGATTAGGTATCCTGGCATTCACTCGATTTTTCCCGTTTTTGCCGGCCAAACCTGTCACATTGGTGTGTTCGATCTCTGTTTTGCTTGCTCTCCGCGTCCGCTTTCTGACAAAATGAATCCAATGGGATAATCATCGACTGCTCCAGTGTGCGGCCATCACCCCCGTATTCCTCGTCTTCCACACCCAATTGTTCATCCTCCTCAATGATCTCCGGTGACTCGTTAATCTGTTGATTATTCAAATTTCTTTCTCCATCAATTCACTCACCAGTCCCTTGTTCTGTACCATTCTGTGGCCCAGCGGGGGACTGAGCAGTCGTAATTGGGAATTGTTGGCAAAGTTGGCCCCTCTGGGCACTTCCGTCGCTTGTTGTCCGAACAGGTTGAAGTTGAGGAAGGGTGTGCCCGGGGCCCCGAACACATTGGCAAACCCATTAAATGTGCCGTTTCCGATTGCGGCACAGTCCGGCTGGATTGGAGTTGGAGTTCTCAAATGTTCTTGCTGCTGATCATGATGAACATCTTTTCTCTCGCCCATCTGCACTTCCATGGATGAATCCCCTTTGCTGGTTCGTTGGTCTTCATAATCGTCCGATGACAGATCCGCTTGTACTTCACCAGCAGCTGATCGATGTTGGCTGATGCTGTTGCGCTTCTCTAATGGTTTATATGCTAAATTTTTCAAGAAATTGCCATATCATAATGTCGGAATTTGGCCCGTGATAATTTTGCCTTTCATCATTGCTTCAAAAGGGTTTGCCAGTGCTGGTCGGTCCCCATTAATGTTGCTGGGATGTTGTTGTTGTCGTCCTTGGCCATTGTGGACCCTGGTGGTGCTCCCTGCCATCGTTACTCCGTTGTAATTCTGCATTTGCTGCTGTTGTTGGGAGTTGTGCAAATGTGCCCAACTGAGTTGGGCCATCTTTTCGTTGGTGGTCATCAGCTGGTTGAACAGCCAAGTGTTCTGAAATGGGACAACCACTGACCAGCAAATGGGATCGGATCCCCTTACCCTTTCCTTCTCCTTGGCAACTTCCATGCTCAGCTCGTCCGTCCTGGACTTCAGCCTCAGATACTTCGTCCGATACCTAAACCATTTCTTTTTATTCCTGCTCTTACTTCTTGGCACTCCATTTGTACTCTTACTTTTCTGCGGTCTCTCTGCACAATTTCAGCTCCTTCTTCAACATCCGGACTTGGTGTTGCCAAAACTGTTGAAATGCCACTGTTGTGTTTGTTTTGGCCAAATCACTCGCTCACCTGGATCAATGCCGCCGGCGATATCTCCTGCTCGTCCGACGAGTTGTCCCCGTCCTCCGAACTGCTCTCCTCCTCCTCCGCTTCCTCCCCAACTCCTAGCATTCCCATCATTCGTTCCCTCCGTTGCCTTTGGGCCGTGAATACAAATTGTGACTGATGGGGTTGGTGTTGCTCGCTGATCGGACTTGGATCAGCCGATCCGTATTCCGAAGTGGACATTGGCTGTTGTTGACCCACAATACATCGACCAGCACAGCTGCAAATCATTGGGATTGTGAAACATTCATTTGTCCAAATTCATGTTCACCAATTATTCTTTCTCTCTCTCTCTCTCTCTCACACACCTTTTACTTCTACATTGCATTATACCTTACATTACATTGCATAGTTTTTTGTGTTTTTTACTTAACCCACCGATCATTGGGTCTCTGCTGTTCCTGTTTCTGCCCTTGGGTCCCCCTTCTGTTGTTGATCAACTGCTTTCCTCGTGGCTTCTTCCCTTCCACCTGCTGACCATCTTCATCCTTTTCGGCCATTTCTCGCCCTGCCATTACTTTTTTATTCTCTCCAATTTGTACCAATTGTGCCGATGAAAAGTTCTCGTAACTTCCACTCAATTCGTGAATTGTCGATTGGGCACCAAATGGAGGAGAGAATTTGCGAAAGTTGCGCGGGCGCCGATGGGCAGCGCCCCCGGCACCAGGACAGGACCGTGTTGTCCGGCCATTCCTTGGCTCTGTCACCACCGAATAGGGCGACCTTTAAAATTGGCCTTTGTTTGCATCCGATTGGCAATTATTTTTCGATTTCCAATGATCATACTTGAACGGAAATTGTGCCGATAATTCCGTGCGATTTTCCCCTCCGCCATTGGTGCTTTCTTGTGGACTTTGTCTCCGGTACATGGGCATTCGGAATGATGCTCTGTCATTCTGCTTTCCGTTTCGTTCGGTTATTTTAAATTATGTTGGACATCCGTTACATACATACCATGATTATCCGGTTGTGTATGCTTTCCGACATTTCGTCCGACTCTTGGGGTATGGATGGGCGTTTTGATGAAACTTTCTTCCTGAACATCTTGACAAAAGAGTCCATCGCGATCAATGGAAGACGAGGACGGACAGTGCGGTGAGCCAATTAAATAATTCAGCAAATCAATCAAAATGGAGGAGAAAGAGATTTTTATGGTAGGTGAGCAAAGACGACGAGAAGCTGATCAGAATAATCGTTCATCCCTCAATGGATAAAGTCATAAAAAGTAATTACTCCGTTGATCGCCATTATGGAAGAAATCTGAATGAATGAATTGGATCGGAATGTAGTGATAGTGAGAGGGAGCGAAGGAGGGACGAATCGATTCGAAATTTAGCCCATGGGAGAGGGGAGGGGAAAGGGTCCGTGTGGGATGATGGTTAGTCCACGGGGGGAGTAGGGGATCGCGCGCAGAAAGCCATAAACCCCCCCCCCCCCNGGGGGGGGGGATGAAAAAAGGACGCACATGCTGCGTGAGAAAAAGGACGCCGCCAAGTTTGAAATTGGCAAAATGTCATTGGGAACAATGAAAATCCGCCCGACGGGTGTGTTTCACAACAAATTTCGTCCAGAGGACTCTTGTCCTCTTGTCCAATCCTTTTTCGTCCAAACAGTCTAAGAGCCGAATTCTCTAAACAGCCAAGAATTGGAATTTCGTCCAAACCAACCAAAAAACTATTTTATCTAGATGATTTTGACTTGATTTTTCTATTTTTTGTTTTGATTTTTTTATCCAAAAATTTTACGACATGGATGTAGATTGTAGACGTCATGAACATTTTAGCACTGCTTAATAGGGCTGTTCGAAACTATCGGTTTCGAGGCGGGAAATTTTGCAAATTTTGTAAGTCCTGGTGGTAGGTAGAGCATATGTATGTAGTTACAAAGGATCCCCTCGCAATGGATTCCTAAACTGACAAAAAAGGATCTCAATGCCCAAAAACTTTTTTTTCAGACCAGTTAGACCAAAAGTATAAAAAGCAAAGTTGTATAGAATTTTATGCTCTATCTTCTGATAATGTTAGTTCTTCGAAATTCGGACTAAAAGTTCGAAATTTTCGAATTTCGACGAAAAATGGAGTATTTCAAGAAAATTTCGAACTTTTTGTTCGAATTTCTAAAAACTAACAATATCAGAAGATGAGCATAAAATTCTAAACAAATTTGCTTTTATACTTTTGGTCTAACTGGTCTGACAAAAAAGTTTTTGGGCATGGGGATCCTTTTTTGTCAGTTTGGGGATCCTTTGCGATGACTCCAGTAGGTAGCAGTGTTTGTCCATCAAAAAAAGGAAATGTGTCTTTCATTTTGGATGTGATTTTTGCTCATTTTTTAAACGTAATCTAGGTATTTAAAAAATCCATCAATATGCACTGCATTTATATATTAAAAGAAAAATGAATATAATCTATCCTTTCCAGGATTATTACAAATTAATTATAATTTTTTATTCTGTGTGTTATATCTTAGGTTGGAAAATAAAGGATGGATCAGAGGATAATTCCTTTTATTTTTTCAATTTTTCTTCTTTCTTATTTTGGTCCCGATGTTCGTGTCCGTCCAACATGATCGTACACAGCTCCAACTTCATTTCTAGCACCATTCGCTTGTTCAGCAACATCTATCTCCCTTCAGCAATAGCATGTCTGTGTTCTGTTCCAGCAAGATGTCTATCCTGTCCAACTCCATGTTCCAATTCCATGCTCCTGTTCCGGTGTTCCTGTCGACCGTGTCCATGTTTCTGTTCAGCTCCATGTCCATGCCCCTGTCCATCTCCATGCTCGTGCCCATGTTCTGCTTCATCTCCGTGACTTTGGTGTTCCCCATCCCCATGTTCGCTCTCCTCCTCTTCCCCACTTCCGCTCAGGATATGCGGTGAGATCACCTTCAAATGGCTTTGACTGTCCTCCCTCCGCCTACTCCGCCTCTTACTGACCTCAATTGTAAGTTTTCCTTTGCTTAGTACTCCCGGGGAAAGAATTGTTGGCGAAAGGACAATGACAGCGAGTTGTTCGGCCGAGAGGATCCGAGGAGAAAGGAACTCTGTGTATTATATTTGGAACATTTAAATGGAAGTGAGCGCGGATTGAATTGCGTCGAGACAGTGAATTTCAGTGAAATGGGAGAGGACTAGAAAAGAAAAAGTGTTAACAGATAAAAAAAAAGCATAGAAAGAAAGTTCTTTGAGAATAAACTCTTCCTTAAAAACATAGAGCCAAAAAGTTACTTGCTGATTTTATTTGGAAAATGCCGACCTGGGCTTAACACTTTGATCATGCCCATCTCAGGAGAAAGCACCCTTGGTTCCAATGCCCTTGGAGAAAGAACTTCTGTGGACATCGCCTCGGGACTGAGTATAAAAGGTGTAAGGGCACGCGGGGACAGAATCTGAAAGATAATAGAGAAAGATGACAAATGGCGAGGAACACTCACTTCGGCATTGAATGCTGCCGGAGAAAGCACTCTGCTGTACAATGCTTCGGGCGACAGAATAGCTGCGAGGAATGCCCTGGGGGAGAGCACATGAGCGTAGAGTGCGGCCGGGGAGAGAAGTTCAGTGACAAAGGCATTCGGAGACAGAACAGTTGCCTCCTAGGGGGGAAGAAGATCAAACATCACAAAAAGGATCAAGACTAAACCCAATAAAAAAGTCCAGTCATGATTCGTAACCCATAACACCCTTCCCCTGAAATTACGGATTCTTCAGCCCGTATTAATTCATTCATGATCCAGAACCAAGCAATAATAGACCATCCCCCTCCTTCCGATTCACACTTACTACTGCAACACCATCGGCCACAAAGTTGGCGAAAGCATAAGGGACAAGTACTTGCAGATGGTTCTCCTCCTTGGCTTCTCCATTTTCTTTCTTCCTCCACGTTTCATCCGCCACCCCAGTTCCCTTTACTGTTGTGTTACTTTCAGCTCCAAATTCGTCCTGTCCAATGCTTCTTTTGTTCCGTTGTTCTTCTATTCCATCACTGATTGTTGGGTCCAAATCGGCCAATGCAAGAATGGCACTTTCAATTCGCCTTTGTCGTTGTCGAATAGATAAGGCCATAAACTCGGGATCAAATGCCAAAAAAGAGAAAATAATGTAGAGATTTTTCCCGAAAAAAGACCTGATCGCTACCGTACACAAGTTTCATTTGGTCGGGGCTGAGAAATGCGAACCTGATAAAAAGGTTAGTGTTAGGTAATCACAAATCAGTGTGTGAACATGACATCTAATAATAGACCCAGATGTTCCTCCAGGATTATTACCCTTTACCCCTACATAATTGATGGTCCTTCTGATACCGTGTACTCTTCCAAATTGGGTCTTCTAACTTACTGTTACCAAATACCCTCCTCTATTGGCACCTCCGTTACCCCTGCTCGGCCAATTGTCGTCTCTGTGTGTCGTCCAGCAGTTCCCTCCACAGTCTGTCCTTCTTCTCCAGCTCCACAACCATCGGGAACACTTGCTGCTCCAGCCGCTTCTTCTCCTCCGCCAACTTCTCTAATGTCTTCCGGATGGCCCTTCCGGCTCCGCTCAGTGCCAACACTCCGTTCATCCACCGATCCGTGCCGATGGTCCTGTCCCATCCAAAAAGGTCGGGCAGGGAGAACAGTCCGTCATTGGGGGAAAGGCTGAAGAGACGGGGAGAAAGCAGAAGGCTGGCCAAGGAGTCAGCCGCTTCCGGAAAAGCTTTTCCGGAAGGTGCTGTGACGGAAAACAGTCGAGGTGACATTATGGACAGCCGACGCCATAGAGGGCCCCGATTTCGTCGTTTCACACCCTTTCTCTAAACACGGATTCGACAAGTGCCAAAAATAGATGTTGTGTAATTGTACCAAAAAGTCAACCAGAATCGAGGCTATGTCGTCCATTCTTGCCCTTAAGCTATTCGTTCCAATTTCGTCGACCTTCAATTGGACCGGGAAGGGTAGATGCTTACTCAGAAACCTGAAGAAATTGGAATGGCTGCGAGATATTTGATATGACTGACTCCACATTGCGCTCCGCCACTCCGCTCAGATACTCCTCACAATACCGTCGCATTTCCCAATAGCGTTGTAGCTGGTGCAGATTGTCCAAATGCACAAGTGTCCCTGGTGCTGCTCCAATGGCCCGTCTACGTCTCTTGATCCCCTCAAAGTGTGTTCCGACGGGCGAAAAGTGGAATGTGGCCTGTTCAAGTTGGATCTGCACTTCCGCCCCCTCCCTCTGATCCAGGATCCGTCCCTTTGGTGTATCGTAATGTTGATCTGTTCCTCTGCTGATCTGATCACCCACCTCACTCTTCTCTTCCTCTCCCTTCCATTGCCACCCCCCTCCTCCTCTTCCGATTACACCACCAAATGTGTCCTTCAACATTCCCAGCAAACCCTCAAGTGTTGATCCTGGCACTTCCCTCGGCCTCTTCCCCTCTCTCCGCCCTTTTCGGCTTCTTCTCCCCACCTTTTGTCTTTGTTCTTCCTCCTTTATTCGGTCCCTTTCTCTCAGTAACCTCTTCACGCACTTTGCCAATTCCACCACTGTTTGGGTATCTCCCGAGCATTGTTGGAACAAAATTCGCTCTTCGGCACCCAAACCAGCCAACAATGCATTGGCCTTTGACTAAATTTATGGCCAAATTGATATCAATTTGGGCCTGATTCATGTTCCCGACCCTCAGAAGGGTCATCACAGCAGCTCTATGCCACAGGGCATCCAGTGCCGAGGTGTTGAGAGAGTAAAGTTGTCGACAAAACACAAAAGATGAATGATGAAGGGAGAGGAAACAGAGAAGAAGCGCCCAAAAAGGTGAAGATTTTGTGAGGGACATTGAGTGCCGGAAGAAATATATTACAAAGAGAAAATGATGGGATGAAGAGCGAGTTATTATGGACAGAGTAAACGGGATCCATCCCAATTCCCAACAGGGAGCACAAAGGCAAAGGTGAAGAGATAAGTTACTGTTATCATAATAATAGAAAACGGAGTAAGAACAGTTGAAGAGGTGGAGTCAAATTGAGTGAATGAACGGAGGGAGGGAGGGACCGGAATGGTCACCAAGGTAAATGGACCGAGGACAACAGCAGGTAAAGCAATTTGGTCATCAGCAGCGAAATCATCAAATCCCTCGCGGCAAGCAGGCGCCAAAATTCGCAAATGGATGATGGCTGTTGACGCGCGATAAAAGCCAGCTAACTGAAAGCAAACTGGATCCAAACAAGCTAATAGATATTTAAGTATGTATCGTATTTTTCCCTAAAATAAGGGACACCATGAAGGACTTTTAAAAAATAAAGGGCATCTCTAAAAAAAGAAGTGCTCGAACGCCATCCCGTAAAAAATGCCAGTTCAAATTTGAAGTGTTTATTTAACGCTATGGACAGTAGTTTCAAATAGCTAGCTATGTTAGCTATGTAGCACCAATGAATCGCTTTAGCAAGTAGAAGTCACAGGTGTTTTTTGTAGGCCATTGTGTGGGCATTATTGACAGCATAAAACAAAAATTCTATTCCTTTGATTTCATGTCGAAAATATTTTTCGAAGTTAAAAACCTCCATTTTCAAGCCATTTGTGGGGTCACCGTGCTATTATGTTTGAATAGTGGAGCCGGGATTTGAATGACCGAATATACTCATCAGATACAATGGGTAATTTATGTGTGTTTTTTCTTTGGCTAAAATTTGATTGTTGAATAAATTTTGAAAATTCAAAGACTTTGCTCGGTCGAAAATGGGGATATTTGTCAAGGGATCGGAGGATATTCCAAAAAGATTTTCCGATTACCAAATAAGCGGATATTATGCCCACATTGGGCCTAAATATTTGTGTTTACATTAGATCATTCACTCTTACTCTAGCTTTACTATTTGCATTCTCTATTACTCTCTGCTCACTCTTCCTACTTTTGTTCATCTCTCACACCAACTAGCCATCACCCCGCCAATTGTCCATTTTTGCCCCCCGGCGATCTATTTAAGTGTCATCCGTTGTCCCCAACATTGTCTACCCCCAATTCAGTCCCTTTGTCCCCTAAATTCTTGCCCGGATAAAGCTCTCTTTATCCAATCTCGACGAACTGATCGGATCAAGGGCAAGGGAACCGGTATCACACATCGCGGAGCATGGACCGCTCGGATTCCCCTCCGGGGCTGGTAGCAAATGAACCCTGGTAATAACGCAACCTATGGTAGCAACCATTGGTTATTTGACCATAGGTAAAGCTATCAATGACCATAGGTAAGCCTAGCAAAAGGAGTTGGTAAGGTTATCAGCGTTTTTACCAGGGGCTTCCTTTGGAAAAGTAACCATGAGTAGGAAACAAAGTTACCAGAGCTTTCAAATTTCATATTTGTCCCAGCTTTTCCTCTCTGAAATCCACCGATTTCGAATCAATAAATAAGTTTTATTGATGGTTATTTTTTCGCCGAGTTCTGGGATGAATTTTTCTTGTAATTAAAAAATTGTAAATTTTTTTTTATTTTATCATAAATCTAGGTAAATTTAATTTAAAACGAAAGAAAACATATTATTTTATGCTAAAATTAATTTTCAAGATATTTAAATTTTAAGACGGTGTGTGTCGGCCGGTGTGTGGCGAAGCTCATTAAACCTAAAACTTTTTTGAACCATTCAGACAAAAATGTGCAGAATTTTGTGCTCTATCTTTTGGTATTTTTATTTTTTTGAATTTCTTTGAAAATTTTTGAAGTTTTCACTAAACATACGATTTTCCCTTTAAAAGTATGATTTTTTCGAAAAATTTCAACTTTTTCTAGGGAAATGCAAAAAAATGGAAAGATAGAGCATAAAATTCTGCACATTTTTGTCTTTTATACTTTTGGTCTAAAATGATTCAAAAAAAAAGTTTTAGTTTGATAAGCTTCGTCACACACCGGCCGCCACACACTGGCCGCCACACACCGGCCGCCACACAACGGTGTGTACCGCCCCCCCCCCCCTGGAAAAAATAAAATG
>LDKF01000175.1:16280-28293 GCA_001026735.1 Rotylenchulus reniformis | reverse complement strand
AAGAAGTCATCAGAATATATGTAGAGGAAAAGACTGAATCAGGAGGAAAAGGAGTTGGTCAGGGAGGGGGGATGATCAGAATAATGGGGAAGAAGTGAGCAGAATATAGGGGAAAGAATGATTCAGGAGGAGGAAGTTGGTCAGGGAAGAGGGGGTGATCAGAATAATGGGGAAGAAATCATCAGAATATATGTATCAGAATATAGGGGAAGAAGTGATCAGAATATATGTAGAGGAAAAGACTGAATCAGGAGGAAAAGGAGGAGGTTGGTCAGGGAGGGGGATGATCAGAATATAGGGAAAAAGTGATCAGAATAATGGGGAAGAAGTGATCAGAATATATGTAGAGGAAAAGACTGAATCAGGAGGAAAAGGAGGAGGTTGGTCAGGGAGAGGGGGGACCAGAATAATTGGGTAGTAAGAACAGATCATCCACCGAGGAACTACCGGAATATACTCAGAATATAGAGAACAGATTGATTGATCAATCTGAAGAAGGAAATTGATGAGTGGAGGGGTGAAAAGGTGATGGGGTGAGATAGTGGAAGAATTATAATGGAATGCAAATTATATTAGGAAATATTTAATTGATCATTATTGGTACAGGAAGGAGTGTTGTCGCCATTTGAGGATGACGACATAGAGGAGAAGGAAGAAGGATTGGGTTTGAATGAAAAGCAACGGATGACGAAAGCCGAAGTTCCAGTCGAGAATGCTAAGAGATCAGAGGAAGCTGGGGAGGAAGGAGGAGGGGAAGTTGGCCAAGACCAGGGAGCACATTACAGGAAGCCGGGAGATTTGGCCCAACTTCGGGCAAAGCTACTTTCACCGATCAAACGAAGGTAAGAATGGCAGATCAATGACTGAACACTGTCAGTATGGCCAATACTCAGAAGGACCGAGGACATTGACCAGTCATCCGAAAACAAGTTGCGAAGGGCCGAGGAGTTGCGCATAACTCTGCAACAGGAGAAGGCACAACGACTCCACCTTCTTCACCAAAGAGTTGAAGAAGTTCGGGGGAAGCGGGAGCAGATCCAGCAGAAGAAGATGGCCCATTTGGAGATGGTCAAGGAGCGAATCCAAAAGGCGGAGAAGAACCGACAGAAGAGTCTGGAGGAGATTGTGCAGAGGGCGCAGGAGGACGAGATGAAGGTGATCGGAGAGGGAGGGAAGGTGGAGATAATCACAGGGGAAAGATGATCAGCAGGAATGTAGAGGATGACCAAGCGATGTGAGGGGGGGGAGTGATGGTATGGGGTGGGAGGAGGTGAGTGATCAAAGGAACTAGCTAACGGAGAAGGTGAAACGAGAATGAATAGATGAGAGGAGGAGTTTATGGTGAAAAGTTAAGCGGAGGAAAGATAGGAAGAAGCATTGGCTGTTCATCGAAAATGGATAAGAGTAAGAAGAGGTTAATGGAATCGAACAATGATCGATGCAGATCATGGAGATCAACCTGCTGAACAGCTTCGAAGCGGCAAATCAACGTCTGGGCAAGCGGTATACGCAGATCCGAGAACGAAATCGGTATGAGAAGATGGTGCGGAAGACGGAAGAGGAACGCCAACGGAAGATTGAAGAGAACCGGCAACAAAGGGAGGAAGCGGAGAAGCGGAGGAAGGATGCGGAAGAGGTTGATCAGAGGGAAGAGAAGCGAAATGGGAGAAAATGAAAAAATAAATAATTTGTTAGCAAAGGACCCAAAGGCTGAAGGACCAAGCCAGTCATCACCAAGAACGCCAAAGCCATGCACTGAAGCACCGCACAAAGACAATGGAAAAGTATAGGGCCAAGATAGCCCAGCACAGTCAGAAGGTATTCCAACGGAAGAGCCGGGAGTTGTTGGACAAGCAGAAGTTGCTGGACAAGATCCAGAGAACGGTTTGGTCGAACCAGAATCATAAATGACCAATGATCAGAACAGAAATGATCATTGATCAGAATCAGTAGTGTCGTAATTATTATCAATTTTTAAGCACGACAAAAGGACCGAAATCTATGAGCAATGTAAGGAACAAGTTCGCCGGAGGGCAAATGAGCTGTCCTCGCCACGGCCATACCATTTCTGGGCGCAGACCCTGGCCGACTTCAGCCAGCTACCATCCGATTTGGCACTGCAGCCAAGGCCGGCAGAACAGCAGCGGGAAGAGGAACAATTGGCGGAAACGACGACGACAACAACCGCAACGAATTGTTTCCGTTGTGGGACGAAGGTAATGCAAAAAGGGGGTTTGATGGTCAATTTGGTGCACTTTAAGCTGACGAGTGATTTGCATTTGTTGGCACATGTCATGTCTGAAGAGCATTTGGCCATTGCTAGAAGGAAAGACAATGGCACTCTGCACAGTTCGGCAATTTGCTATGACTTTTTGGTCCAAAAATGAATTCCAAAAGAAATGTGAAATATGGATCATTTGTTGCAGAGAAATGAACTTGAGAAGATGTCCACAACAGCAAATGTCGAAGAAGTCCCATCCGAACCAAACTCAGAATTGATGACAAAATCGGCGGATTCGCTGAGTTATGGGATGCCCATGGAGCGAATAATCTGCAAAAATGCATCGATGCTCTTATCGGATCAGACACTGTTGAAGCTGCTGATGTCCAATGGCGGGAAGGGAAAGGCAAAAGCATCCAATAATGCCAAGAAAAAGCGGACGAAAATGCGCCAAAAATTTGTTCGGTGAGGAGATATTCCTAATAAGGAGAATGAGACACGAGAATGAAAGTCCAAGTCCATTAATAAATGGATTTTTTGTTTTTTGAAAATTACACATAGCTGGAGGGAGTTAACACATAATCATTAATAATCTCAATTGATCCATTCTTCTGTTTAGTGATTTTGAATGGATCTACCCTGTTGGATCAACAATAGTCACAAAGAGCAGTTGCAAGGAGATATTGGGCCACAAATCGGTAGAGACCCTTTTGGGGAAAATTGCCAAGTGCACGGAGGCACTAGAGAGTGGAGGCGGCGGCGGGCGAGGAGCGGAAGAGATGGTGGCGGTGGAGAGAGGACTCATCGAACTGCAAAAGGCACTTCAGCACAGTTCGGCAAAGGTATTCGCTTTGATGCGAAATATTCGAAAAATTAAAGTATTTTAGCACGAAAGAGCACAGATCCAAAGGAGTGTCCAGGAATCGGATCTGATCGGAAAGTTGTTGGCACTGAACATTCTGATCAAGCACAATGCACAACCCAAGGGCAGAATGACGGCGGACGGAGGACCAATGACGAGGTTTTTGGTGGCCCCAATCAGAATCAGAGGAAAGCTTTTCAGGATCCAATTGAAGTCCCTAAGACTCTTGAGCTCCATGATTGGTCCGGGCGATAATTCACTTTTGTTGGGGGGCACGGCTCTGCTTCATCTGAGCGATTTGTTTCAATTGAATGCATCCCACGTGAGCTTTCTTACATTGGTCTCAACTCTCAATTTTTCATCCATCTCACTCCATTCAACCCTTATCCCACATTCAAGGCCTTTATCGGTGCCTCCGGCGATGATCCTCCTCCTCCTGCTGATCATCCTCACCCCTCGGCTTCTTCTTCCCTTCCCTTGGCCCTCTTCATTTTGTACCAATTTGGCCAGCTCTTCCCCTGCATTTCTTCTCACTCCGCCACCCTGCTCTTCTCTTACCTTTGTTCCTGTTGTTCTCTGCTCGAATTCATTTCTTTGGTCGGGCGACAGTTTGAATTTGGCGACTTATTGGAGCCTATCCCTGGCGATTTGACGTTCGGCCAAGAGCAGCAAAAGATCAGTCCCTGTGAAGTGATCACTTCCTTCATCATTTCCTTGCTTGGGAAGATTGGAAGGAGTAAATTTATGGAAGTGCAAAGGGAAGTACAGGAAGAGGCCCAGAATTTGGAGGACAGAATGTCCAGAAACAACAGTGTGGAGAGTCAGGCAACGACGGGGGGAAGTCACACATCATCAGCACAAACACAACAGCAGCAACCGGACAGGTCATTAGTTGAATCTAGATCGCTCTCTGGTCATTGATCACCCCATCACCAATGATCGCTCTCCGATCCTGATCAGTCCCTTTGTGTTTAGACTCCGACTTTGTGTCGTGCTCTGGATGTACTGTCTGACACTCCACGGGTACCAGCACTTCCGCCAGCTCGGCTCCCTGATCAACACCAGCATGGACAGTTCCTGTTCCACCCTGTTGCCCTCATCCTTGCCCTCCTCCCCCTCAAAAACCGAACCGAATTCGGGCCCATTGAGCTCAATAATGGCAAACTGTCTTTTGCGGCAATTCAATGCAATGGCCGAAACATACGGAGACCCGTTGACAGCGGAAGAGAATCGCCACCAGTCATTGCTGCAAGTAATCATCTTATTGGATCGATCAGGGTCCAATGCCAACTGACGGTTTAAGCACTTTCTACACATCGAAGCCGATCGAACAATGGCCATTCGGGTCACGGGCGTGCTCCGTTCAATTTTGCAATTGGCACTCAAAGGGATAAACCAGCCGGAGGGAGGTGGCGCAAGGTCGGGGCAGCAGCAACAGCGGATGTCAGCGACAGAAACAGTGGAAATTTGCATTCGGGCAATTGGCCATTTTGCCGCTGCAGATTCTCGGAATCAGGTTTGACAGCCGAATTCTGAGGCGAAGTTCAAATTTTAAAGGATGGGTTAGAAAGAACTTACAATACAATTAGTCAGCTAATTGTAAAATTGATCCTAAATAGCGTGGAGGTTGGTACTTATTATTTTCCTTGCTGCATTTTCGACTTCTCCATGTGAGTTTTGAAGAGTCCAGCTCTAGGTCGAAAGAATTCGTGCTGGGCCTAAAGAAAAAAGTGCAATTAAAATTCTATGACAGATACCTAAGAGGACTGCTCGAATGGTTACTACTAAATGATTAAAGGGACGAAACGACTAAATATTGCCAAAATAACAAATAAAAATAAATAAATATTATTAAAAAAAGATAAATAAATAAAATAAATAAAAAGAAAAAATATGCAAAATACCTTATGGAAAATTCTACACTCGTCGCCATCGGAAAGCGATCAGCCTGTTTAAAAAATCTATAACTTGAAGCGAATTTATGTGAGTGTTCTCTCTTTTTTGCATTCTATTTTCACCTTTTCTCTGTCCTTTGTGGTAATTGTGGCTGACAAAAAAAACGCTTTTATAAAAAATCCAATAGGAAATGATAAAAGATTTCGCTTCAATATATAGTTCATTTTTTTAAACATATGAGCTTTGGAACATTCTTTGTGGCAATGAGTGTATATATAAAATTTTTCGAAATTTTGATTTCTACGAACTTCGGGAATTTTTCCGAATTCCGATTTTTTCGAAATTCCGAACTCCTAAATTTTGAATCCAGGCACTTAAAATGCGCGTCAGAAAAGTCCGGCAATCTCTTTTGAAAAAATGGTCTTGAAGCGATTGTTTTGTTTGCAAAGAATAAATCTCCGCGCGATCACAAATTGTGAGGAATGAACATCGTAAAAGGTATTTATATGGACTAGGTGGTAGGACACGCCCACTCTCAGGAGGGACACGCCTACTCGAAGTCAGAGTGGTCTTTGAATCCAGTGAAATGAAATGAAGAAACAGAGGCAAGGAGAAGAGAGAACAGAAGCGCCAAACGCATTCGACAAATCGTTTCGAGGCCAAATTCGAAACTAAGGGAGCTCTAGATTACCGGACTCTTCTGACGCGGATTTTAAAAGGTCCGATCTTTATATTTTATGGAAAATTCTTCAGCAGTCTAGAGAAGTTTCTATGGAGAAAAATTGACAATAAAATATTATTAAAAATGATCGATGAATAAGCTTATTAATGGCCTTTAATTTTCAAAAAATTTCATGAAAGCCAAAAAACAAAATGGCCAAAAAATTCAACATGTTTTTTTGAATTTGAAATTTTTGCTAACAAGTCTTAAAAAATTATTGTGATTTTTAAGGGCCTAGAATCTAGGAATCTACCGAGGTTTTTGTCGAAATTTTTCCGATGATCTCGGGCCTTTTTTTCTCGGGCCTTTTTTTATTTGTTATTTAATTTATTACAAATTATAATTAGTCAAATCAATAAAAAACAGACCTGTACATTAAGTTTATGTAAAACACTAACTAGTGTTATTGATTTTTCCTGAATTTTTTTTTACTATATCGAACTTCTTAAATCATATGGGAAAAATAAATTCATGTATTTGTAAAATTTAAAAATAGAATTTATTTTTTTTTTGTTGAACTCACCGGTTATAAAAATTTATGGCATTTTCCATAAGGTATTTTGCATATTTTTTCTAATTTTTAATTTTATTTTATTTATTTATATTTTTAATAATATTTATTTATTTTTATTTGTTATTTTGGCAATATTTAGTCGTTTCGTCCCTTTAATCATTTAGTAGTAACCATTCGAGCAGTCCTCTTATCTGTCATTGAATTTTAATTGCACTTTTTTCTTTCGCCCTTAATTGCACTTTTTTTCTTTCGCCCTTAATTGCACTTTTTTCTTTCGACATAGCACCGAAAGAATTCACCCTTCCTGATCTGACCCTTCTGCGATTGATGGCTCTATGATCCTTTCAAATTCGGGTTCGGGGATATGTAAATCCTATCCAATCCCGACCACCTTTGCCAATCAGCTGTTGTGCCTGCTTGGCTGGCATCGGTCCGTGCTGTGCCTGCTCTGCTCGTCGTCGCTTCCCCTGGAGTTTGTGCACTCGGCCCCCTCCAAACACTCCCTTCTGCCCACTCTGATCATCCTTCTCCGCCACTCTTCCCTGGCCGTGGATCAGATCAGAGGCGAGTTCTGTCTGCACATTCTGATCGATTATTTGAAGGTGATCTGATGAGCTTTTGTCCACAATGTTCGCTAAAAACTAAATTTCAGGATGAAATCCAATCGAAGTCATCCAAAGATTCTCCATCCGAAGGGTTCTCCTTTCTGGAACTGCTAGAACCACGTGTTGATCAGTGGATCGCCGCGAAAGAATTTTTTGAATCCGCAGCGATGAACAATTCAATTTCATCTAACTGAATTGGGAAAGCCGAATGCATTGTTCATTCGGCATAAGATCCAGCTTAATAATTCTGTCAGAATTTGGTAAAGAATTAGCGATGTTGTTAGTTGAGCTTTAATTGTTCCTTCGAAAGTGCAATATTTCATACCAAAGTGATAGTCATTATTCAGGGGGGACATTTGTTGTACATATATGTATTGTTTATTAATTATAATAAATAATTAATAATTTTTTGAACATTTACTCTTTCTGAGGCATTGCGAAATGCCAAAGGCACATAAATGAAATCGAAGCTTGGGGATTGGGGGGGGGGTGAAAAATGCCAATGAATGAATGAATGCTGTCATTTCAGCCCAATGACATGGCATCCGAAAGTGCAAAAGGGCCATTGTAAAGTAAAGCAAAGGATGTGGGAGGGAAAGGGAAAGGGCACCCGAGCACAGATTTGGATGGGCCATAAACCACGAGCATGCGCCTTCGCCCCCGCCCTGATCACCAATTCTCCTTTTGGCCATAGTGAGCCATCATACGATCCAACAGTTGATCCCACTTTCGCTCCATACGATGGTCCATCCCTGATTGCCAATTTAAATTTGCAGCTGTGCTTGGCTTACTAGGGAATGGCATCACATCACTGTCCCTCCACTCCTTCACCTCTCCTTCAACCTATTCCTTCTGCGAAATATAATTACTTTTGTTTTATTGTGGATAAATTGAGCAAAAATAGAGAACAGAGTGCTTAATAAAATAGGGAACTGGAGTGAAAACATCATATGAAAGCCATCTTCCAGATTAGCATTGTGTTACCAAAATAGATTTAAACATTCAACTGTACATGCACTCGTGCATCGATCACCTGGTCTGATTCGATGCTCTTACTCCACCGATATAAATGCTAGATTTTCTATACATCCTCACTTTTCCAGGGGTCTTCAATCCAATACCAATTTTCTCTTCTAAACCTCCTTTGGTGCATTGATCTGATCCGATCACTCTCGGCTCAATTCTCATCAAGATGCGTCTCTACCTCTGGCTCATCCCCCTGGTTTCCATCTGCACCATGTTTCTATGTTCGGTAATGGGACAGGACTTGCAATCGGCAACCCAGCAGTTGATCCAAGCACTCCAAAAGTTCCTGAACCAACTCCAATCTCGAGCAAGTCCGCCGCCCACCACTCCCACCACCCCGACTACTCTAACTACCTCGACCACCCCGACAACTCCGACCACCCCGACCACTCCCACCACCCCGACGACTCCCACTAGCCCGACCACTCCGATCAGTCCCAAATCGACTACATCTGGGCCGTTGAGTCCGGCATCGACAATCTCTCCGGGGTCCGGAGGATGTTGTAAACATGGCAAACTGTCGGTGAAGGGCAGCCAATTGGTTGGCGAAGATGGTGAAGCACAACTTAATCTGAATATAAACTAATTGAATCAAAACTTTTGATTGGTAGGCAAACCTGTCCAGTTGCGCGGGATGTCCCTGTTCTGGAGCCAATGGGAACCCGGAGAGAAGTTCTTCAACGAACAAACAGTCAAATGCTTGAAGTGCAGTTGGAATGCGGACATTGTAAGACAATACATATTAGATCCAACTGTGTACTGTAAACACATAAATATACAGTGTTCCAAGAACACCTATTCAAATTATATCAGATGCCAAGACTGTTATGTACCATAGAATAGGGAAATATAAATCCGATACCATTGTATAAACCAAGAAAATGCGACAATATTGAAACTGTTAGCCATGCAAAGATTTATAATACGCCAAAAAAGGATCATGTGATTAATTTGATTTTACTTTTTATATATAAGGTCCGAGCACCGATGGCCGTTGACCAAGGTGGGTATTTGTCTAACCCTGAAAAGGAATATGCGAAGGAGAAGGCGGTGGTGGACGCGGCCATCAAAAACTGCATGGTGGGCATTGGGTGTGATGTTGAGTGTTAAGTCCGAATGTTCAGTATGTGCTCATTGATTGGCATTACACGGATGCCACTGCGTACCCGGACAAGGCGGTGGAGTTCTTCTCCAAAATTTCCAAGGAATGCGCTGGAAAGTGCAATTGTCTCTACGAAACTTGGAACGGTAGGACAACGGGAGAAGAGTCCCACCCCCACCCCAAAGCAAAAATGACAAAATGTTTAAGAACCAACCAGCAATGATTGGTCATCCCAGCTGAAACCTTATCACGAGAAAGTGATCGATGTAAGAGGATTTGGTTATGGGAAAAAGCTGATTATGATCATGATCAGTGATCAATTAATGTTTAAAGGCAATTCGAGCAAATGACAAGGACGGAGTGGTGATCGCCGGAACACCGAATTGGGATCAGGATGTGCAGAAGGCGGCGGACGACCCGATCAAAAAGGACAATGTGATGTACGGTACTTTCTCTATTTTGAGTGCAGCCAAATGACCATACAAAAAATACCGTATTCTCTCCTCAATTCCCTTCCCCCTTCTCCCCCTCTCTATAGGGGGCTTAAATTAGAGAGGGGGCTTAAATTTTTCAATCCATTCTTGGAGGGGGCGGATGGGAAAAATTTAAAAATTAAAAATCCTTTTTATGAATTATTTTTTAATATTATGGTTGTTTTTTGAAAACCATGTATCATACCTCCCGAGAACGACAGTTAAAAAATTGAGCAAAAAAACGATTAAAAAACGATTAATAATTGTTTCAATTATAAAAATTTCAAGAAATAGAAAATAAGCCGGTTCTCGAGGGGTATGGCATATGGAGGGCATTTTTAAAGTAGCGTCTAATTGTTATTTACAACATTTTAAGGTACACTCTGCACTTCTATGCAGCTAGCCACAAGCAGGAGTTGCGGGACAAAGCCCAGCAGGCCATTGATAAGGGGTTGCCCCTCTTCGTAACGGAATACGGCACAACTCCGGCATCGGGAGACGGGGCGCCGGACTTTGCCGAAACGCAAAAATGGTAAGTCAAGGCGAATTGTGATATGTGCTCACTCAGATCAATGTCCAATCACCCCAATGAATTACATCAATTCAAATACATTTTACTACTGTCAGGTACGACTTTTTGGACAAAAACAAGATTTCCTACATCAACTGGGCCATCTCGGACAAGGCCGAGTCTGCGTCAGCATTGCAGCCCGGCTCCACTCCCGCGGATGTGTGCACCGACTCCAAACTCACGGAATCGGGCAAATTCGTGAAGGGGGACCTTACCAAGAAGAATGCCAAGCAGCCAGGGTGTTGATGAGGGAGGATGGCCGAACGTACGCTGATGACACCCCACATTCGGCTAATGATTGAAAGCTCTCCTCCCCCTTCTCCGTCCTCTCCCTTTGTTTGTACATTTTGTAAGTGAATTTTTTACTTTTGTGTCCATAACTTCGATTTGAGAGTATATTATTATTGTATGTACATGTCTTTGCCAGGTCATAAAGGTTAAACGCATCCATCACAACACCAAAAGGGCATGTTCCTTCAATGGTTTTTGTCCCTCCCCTCCCCCATTCCTTGGTTGCCAGTCTGTATTATTACAACCATATTGTGTAATAATAAAAATAAATAAATAATAAGGCACTCATATAGTGAGTGGTCTGTTTGACCATTTGCTCTGCATCGATGCTGGGTCGTTAAAAAGAGACATTGCGGCCAATGAAACTTAAAATATTTTTTAAAGTTTGATAAGCCAAAACCATAAAAGTCAATACCTATGTTCAGAATTTGGCATTTGGTTTTCAAATTTTTGAAAATCTTTGACTTGTCGATGACTTATAAAGTAAAAATGAAAAATAAATGTTTTATCGAAAAATTAAATCATCGCTTGACTAATGGCTGATGAGCAAAGGGATATATTCCCCTGACATGGTGGTCGGATTAGAACCAAAGTTCCAGTACTTCCCATTCCCAAGGCGAAATTGTATAATTGTTGTTAAATACCATTTATGATTTAAAAATTAGTAATGCCCCACTTAGACTAAATTCCAATTACATTTCCATGCCATGTCCAAATTGGAAATGCAGAAAAATTCCTGAAATGATTTTTTCGGATATTTTTGTTAATATACATCCTTTATCCGCACCCTGTAGATTACCTTTCTAAACTCAAATATTAAATTATTCAGTTGTTTTTAAGTTAGAGCTCATGGGCACAATTGAAAAAAAGAAATCCGGAATTGTTCCTAGCCTGAGGACATCAATGTAATCGGTGTATTTACATAATAAAACATAATAAATGTTCGATGTATTTACATAATAAAACAAAGAAAATTGGACATTAAAAAATTATGGTATCTCCTGACTTCGAATGCGCAGCCTAAGCCTAAAAGTGTTCAACTTGATTTTTGGTAAGAAAGAGTCGGCTCAAAAATTGAAGACGACGATGCCCCGGCTAAAAATTAGCTTACTGACGTATGCGCCAAGCTATATATGGTCTAGGCCAGTAAAACTTGGCGCCTAATTGTCCGCTTGGTCTCTATTTTTTGGTGCCCAGCTGCCCACAAATGTCCAATTGTCAGGGACTACTGGTGCGATCGATCATCATCTTCTCTTTATTCACCGATGATTGGCCAGTCCTTGCTCATTCGCTGATTGGCTCCAGTGATGTCTTCGTCCGTCCCCTTTCATCCGCTACCGTACCCCCTCCGCTTGGCAATTCCCTGTACTGTACAACTCCGACCAATCGCTCCCCTCTTGGCGGTGGATATCCATTGTAAAGGTATACGGAAAGTGCAACCAAGGAGGTGCCGAGGGCGAAGAGACTGTTCGGGACGAAGTTGAAGATCAGCCAGGAGCCGAAGGCGGCACCCAGGATGGAGGTGGCCTGTTCGGGCAAGCAAAACATATCAGATCAAAAAATCGAAGTGAAAAATGGTCGGGATTTGACATCAGATTCATATGCAAGGAGAACTGACTTGTGCATAAGCTTTCTAAAAATAAATATTAGCGGGTAGGGCCATTGGGAGAAAAAGCACCATGATGTTGTCGGCATATTTGATCACCACTGTGATGGATTGGCATTTATTAG
>LDKF01000174.1:61904-72487 GCA_001026735.1 Rotylenchulus reniformis | reverse complement strand
CACCGTGGGTTTCGCGTATGGTTTCACGACAATTTGGCACCAAAATTAATTTATCAAAAATAAAAAAATGACAATTTTACATCATAAGTTGAATTTTTTGGTTGTACAACTTTAAATCATCATTTGTTGTTGATTTTAATTTGTTGCGGAATTTTCATTGGAGAAGATCGTGCCGAATTTTTTAATATTCGGGTTGCTTTTATATTTCTTTTTTCAATTTTTAATGAAAATTTATGCCAAATTGTCATATTTTTTTGAAAATTAATTTTGGTGCCGAATTGTCATGGCGCCATTTTGTATTGTTTTTGTGGCCCGAATAAAAGATTAGGTATATTCCGAACATCCAATGAATTTGGAAAGAGTTAAGAAACCCTAGAGTTTCTTATTGTTTTTTATCCTATTAAATTCATACATGTCGAAAATTCGCAAAATTTTTTAAAATAATTTAATTTTATAAAATTTTATTTGCATAAAACATTTTTAAGAGAATAATCTATAAACCCACGTTTTGGAGTCGTTGGCGTCGTTGGAGTCGTTGGAGTTGTTGGACTCGTTGGCGTCGTTGGAGTCGTTGGAGTAGTTAGAATTGTTGGAATTGGACGGCCACAGTCTTCCGCCGGTTTGAGGCATCGTTGCAGATTGTTACCCTCCTATTATTGGATAGAAATGAAACATTTTAAAAAGGTCCTATATCTTTTTGCAAAAAAATATCAAAAACCCAATATGTTCCCCAAAAACTTTTTTGTTAGACTTGTTAGACCAAAACTTCCAGTGACAAACTTATTCAGAATTTTATGCTCTATCTTTTGGTATATTTAGTTTTTAGAAATGAGCAAAAAATTCGAATTTTTCGTGAAATACCCTATTTTTCAATATTTTTGAAAATTTTCGAACTTTTTGTTCGAATTTCGAAACACTAAAAATACCAAAAGATAGAGCATAAAATTCTGCACAAGTTTGTCGCTGGAATTTTTGGTCTAACAAATCTAACAAAAAACTTTTTGGGGAACATATTGGGTTTTGATATTTTTTGCAAAACGACCCAGCACCTTTTAAAAAACCTTTATGCCTAGTTTTGGTAAATCTTGGATTTTATGTAAAGAAAAGAAGTTTATAAAAATTCCTGAAAAAAATTACAAATGCATATTTGCTTATTTTATCGGATTTCCACTATTTAACTTTCCATAGGTTTCATCAACATACAAATGTGATTTTGAGGCCACACTCCTGGTTTCCAATGATGCCGAACAGATCATTGTCCGGGTTGAATTTGGACAGAAGGTCCAATGGCAAGCTGAACACCGGGTCCTGATGCGGTAAAGATTTAAAGTTAAGCATGGCATCATCCTTCCAATGATACTTAAGTTTTATTTTTGTCTAATAGTTGTATTTTTCTCTATAAACAACACATTAAGTACTCGAGCATTTATTTAACTGAATCTGTCTGGGGAGCAAAACCATTTTTGGAGTTCATTGAAACGATTCTGCTTCTCTATTTTATTGGGTTAAAAGTGAACAGTGCTTTTGGCTGATGAGCTACAAAATACCGGAATGAGGAAAAATATTCTGGTGGTCCTTAGTATTTTTTGTTTCAGGATAATTCTGATCTTGAAATGCTGTTAGGTCGTTATTTAAAAGTGCCAAATGGCCCAATCAATTAGAGCTTTTTTGAAATTTTTTGGACAAAACTATAAAGGCAAATATGCAGAATTTTATTATCTCTCCTTTAGCTTTTTGAAAAAATATCCTGAAATTTTTTGAGATAATTTTAAAGTCTTGTATAATCAAGTTTTTTCCGAAAGTTTCAAAATTTCGGTTTTGGTAAGTAACAAAAGGCCAAAAGATAGAGCCTAAAATTCTACATATAATTGCTTTATAAAGTTTTCGCCTGCTGGTAAGCTTCAATTAGATTTGTTAGATCTTTTGGCACTTTTTAACTAACAACCTAGCACCTTCAACCTTCAAAATGGGGTAAGAAGATGATCTTGCTCCGTTGATTTCAGATCCGTAAATCCTCACCAAAAACACGTACAGTAGCAAGTACGCGAACTTCATAAAGTACGTTCTTGTTCTTCTTGTTTTTTATGGCACGTGTTAACATGTTTTTAGTATGTTACGTTTTCACGTGTTTTAGTATCTAAGTACGTTATACGCGTCCCCCCTGACTAATAGTACGTGACACTCGTACGTGTTTTCTCATCAGTGGAACTGACCAAAACCCCCCAGCAGACTTGCCTGTTGGTCCAGCATTGCTCCGTTGTGCACTTTCCTTTTGAATCCATTGGAGCGGTCATCCGCCGGCCCTCCCACCTTGGACACCCAAGAGCCTCCGATGGACGAGTTGGTGTTGAAGCGGAGAATGAAGCAGCCATTCTTGTCGCCAATCTTCTGTCTATAAAAAATATGGAAAATACCATTATTTTTTGGTATCAGACCAAATTTTTGTTCTTTTGGCCATAATTTACTTCTCAATGGAAACATTAAATGAGGGTAGATTCATTTTTTGTTAAATTATTCCTTTATTTTTGACAACTAAAACAGAGAATTATAACTAGATGGCTCAAAGAGGAATAGGACATCGTGAGTGCCGGGAAGTTTCAGCATGAAGACTATAACTTTGATTTGTTTTCAACCCAGATAAATGTTATTGGTGTCAAAGATAGCAGTGATAATCAAAATAACCAAACGTGGCGGAAAATGGCCAATAGGTAGGTCTGATTATTATGGCTATAATCCTCATATTACAGCCAATGTTGTGCTCTATCTTTTTTTATCACTAATAATAACATTGGTCCAAGTTGCTTTTGAGTTCAGTTACCGTATTTCCTGTATTAAGTCCCCTCCCTGCAATTAGTAACCTCACTGTAATAGACCACCCCCTCTGAAGAGGGGTTGAAAAATAAATCCTCTGGGGGTCCTAATACAGGAATGGTTTGACGCTCAAACGACCCTTTTCACGTCTGCTTCTCATCCTCCCCCCTCCTCCTCTCAATGGTGATGGGTCGTTTAAAAAAGTGCCATAATGGGCGTTTTTAAAAAAATTGCCAAAACCCAAATCATTCTCCAAAAACTTTTTTTTGTAAAACTTTCAAGGCCAAAACTTCCAGTGACAAAATTGTGAAGAATTTTATGCTCAATCTTCTATTATTTTTAGTTTTTCGAAATTCGAATAAAAAGTTCGAAATTTTCTTTCATTTTTTTCGAATTATAAAAAATTAAAAATACCTTAAGATAGAGGCTGAAATTCTGCAGAAATTTTTGTCGCTGGAAGTTTTGGTCTAAATAGTCTTACAAAAAAGTTTTTGGAAACATACTGGGTTTTGGCACTTTTTTTAAACGCCATAACACCCTCTCAATCATCGTTTTGTTTGTGTGGGACATTTATTTACCGGCTGGCCTGCTCGGAGTACGAGGCATGCACCTCGTAACTGCCATCTGGCCCTCCGCTCTGCTGGATCATCAACCCGTGCATCACCATGTCCTCCTCTTCTTCATCCATCCCTTTCCATTTGTTCCATAGCCCTAGCTCGTTGCACTGTTCCGCAATTGAGTTGTTCTCCGCATTTTTGAGCTCAAAGGTGCGCGACACGTCATTGTTGTCCAGATCCAATTGGCCCACAAAGCACAGGATGAACCTAAATTGTTAAAACATAGGATGTATTTTGCTTTTTAAAGTTAATTCAAAAAATATTTTTTGCTTTTCTTTGTGCCAAAATATCACATGCAATAATAACTTAGTCTAAAATTTTTAGAAATTTAGAGATTTATCTACATCCTAAAAATCTGAGCTCTAATAAAAAACCAATTCTAAATGCCCTTTATTGAACAGGGATCGAATCTTTAATAAGAAAAGTTTTTATTTCTATGAATTTGGCTTTAGCAAAATAAATTAATAGATAATTAGATTTATGAGCAATTTTTTGGTGCTTAAATAGTTATGATTTTTCTAGAACGAAAATTTAAAAAATATACAGTATCCAATGACTTAAACCACCGACCCTTTGTCGCATTTCTTCCCAGGCTCCGGACAAACTTTCATATCAAAGTACAACTCATTCTTGGGCCCTTTTGACTCCGGCATTCCATTCTGGCCCATCGGCGAATTCTTCAGATGTTTGAAGAACAGTGGAAAGGACATCGAACCGGGGACCCATGCATTGATGACGCTTAAATTTAATTTTAATTAAATTGAAAAAATATTTTTCCAGGGCCTAGTAAAATAGTTTTTCTAGGCTGTGAAGTTGCGGAAATTCATTGGCTGCGTTGATGAGTTGTATTTTCTAAGTTGCCACGAAACTGAAATCAAGGCTATCTTTTTAAAGTAGCTATTAATAAAAAGAAGTACTTGTAAGTAAGCCATAACTCTAAATGGCAGAAATTACATGAAGAAATAATTAATGACTTTTGCAATTTTAATTTTTTGAACTTATGTGAAAAATTGCTTTTAAAATTTTCGAAAAAGTTTTTCCCAAAAATTACATAATTTTTCATTGATTGCCTTTTTATTTTTTAATTGGATCATTTGACGGTGTTTCTTAATGTCCTATCACAGAAAAATGATAAGCGTTATACAATTTGTTTGGTTCTAATTAGTTGGCGCTAATTCGAAGGAGGTCTTTTTTGGGACTCTAATATTCTTTGAGTCCCGGGACTCAAAATTCTTTATTTCCTGCGTAATTTTGGACGCTGAATCTGATTCTGACATCCATTTTTGCCTAATGCATCATTCGACGTCACTTTTTGACGTTGCAAAAAAAAATTCTCTTCTAAAATTGCTGAAGAAAAATGAAAAATTCTGACTTCGGCGTCAAAAAAAGATGTTGGATGATGCATTATCTCAAAATGGACGTCAGAATTGGATTCAGTGTCAAAACCACCCTAGAGAAATCAAATTTAGACAGATTTTACGGAAAAATTTTTGAGTCCCGCCGGTACTCAAAAAATAGAGTCCCAAAAAAGACCTCCTTCGAATTAGCGCCAATTAGTTTATAGAAATCCTTCCAAAATGGAACCCTTATAAAGGAACCATAAAATCTTTATAAGCAAAATTCGGAAATTTTTATAATATCAGTGCTGTTTTTTATTACATCGAATTTTAATAATCTCTACACCGATCATTTAGAAAAAAGCCCATTGAAAACCCATATAAGATTCGAATTTTTCGCATATGGTGCAAACCATACATTTGTCTTTGCTTGTTGATATACAACAGGAGCTTGGACACTTCACTTTCTTTCACTTCCTCTCCCGTCTCCCAGTTCGTGTCCATCCGCGCTAAAAAAGTGAAAAGTTTCCACCACAGAATACTAAATATTAATTCTATTCTAGCAAATCCGAGAATATCGGTGCTATATTATTAACAAATCGCCAACAGATCTAAGCAAACCGAATTTTTTCAATGGGTGATGAGCAAAATCTATACAAGAAAAAAGCTGCAGTTTACGTTCCATCTTTCGACCTATTCATAGGGTCACTGACCACTCGACCCTTGACAACTCGACCCCTAACTGTTCCCAAACCTAATAACTTTGCTTAAACATAACCTAGAAAAATGATCTGGATGTCATAAGATATAGCATCAAATTGGCTATAAATTAGCTTTTGATTCATTTGAATTGGCCAATTACAAAAAAAGGTTATGGCCAAAATAATAAACTCGTGTCAAGAAAAAGGCCAATACGATTGATTATCTTGGCCATAATTATTCTCATATTGGGCCAATTCAAATGGAACTAGACTCATTTTATATCTAATTTTATGCTCTATCCTTTAACATCAAGAAAATTTTTCTAGGTTGCATTTAAGCAGAGTTATAACATTTGGGATCGGTCAGGGGTCGAGTTGTCAGGATCCCCTATTCATACACGAAAATTCGAAAAAATAAAAAGGCCATAATGTTTAGAAGTTTTCTGCATACTTTTATACTACTGCTATAGGAAGCTTGGAAAAAGTTTAAGGCTGATTTGGCTCCATTAATGGTTTTTAAACATCCTATAGCGAGAGTCTCTCGAGCATTTGTCAATTAGTAACACTGCGAAACCCATCAGTCAGTAATAATAAAGAAAGCGATTCTCTCTCCATCCAGCCCATTTGGGCCAAAAAATATAAATTTATTATCATTTAAATTACCTAATTAAAAAAAGTTTAAAGTTTTTGGGAGGCATATTATGCGATGGGACGCATATTCCTCTATGGGATGTATAAGGTGCAACCAATAACCCTAATTTGAATTTTTATTTATAAAATAGGACCTAAATATCAGTGTTCTCTCTATCTTACAAGTTAGCTATAATTATTTAATAAAAGTGTTGACCTTTGGGTTGTTGGTTGGAAATGTTGACCAACAAGAAGGTCAACAAAACGAGCAGGAGGCATGAGGTCGGTGAAGACATTTGAAGCAATTAAGTGAATTGCATGAAAACAAATTTTAAGCTTGTATTAATCATTCAAAAATCAAGTAATGCTGCTTGGCCCTTGCCAAGAGATCGTTTCGCACTTTACCATTCTCCAGGGAAAAGACAAGGGGTGTTGATCAGCAGCAAGGGAGTATCCAAGCGTTTTTCGATTAAAATACAATTTTTTGAGAAAACCAGTTTAAAATACACAGTTCAATGTCGAGGAATACCAGCAACAGTATTCAGTACTAAAATACTGAAAAAGTACGGTACTGATTTTAACAATGATAAACGAAAAAACCAGTACACATTATGCTTTCTTATATTTTTTATTACAATTCTTTTTGAACTCTATTCCGATTAGATCTCATCAGCTGCTCAACCAAGTGATGAGCTATGCCCACCCTTAGAAAGCCCGGCTAATAGATACTTTGTGTTTCTTCCTATTAAGCGGAATGCTCCTCACTTATGATTACCTAATAGAGTAATAATATAATAATATTTGATTTTTCACTTTTAAAACCGATTGCTTCGCGGTCTAGATTGGTATGAGAGACGAGTAAAAGATCCATTTTCTAAATTATTTTTGCAGAATTTTCGTATCAAAAAACATAATAGTTATGTTGGTCCAAATATTAGGTCGAAAGCATTTTCGGGAATTTGTATCCTAAATAAGACAGATTTAGAAATTCGGAAATTGTAATGAACTCTTGGTTAACTATATAAACTATGATCATTATATGGATCTACATTGTCTCATCCTAGTTCCATAACGATGGTGTAAAGTGCGAAAATGATAGGAACACAACGATTTCAGCCCTTTAAATTATATGGACACAACCAATCAGCGATGAACACGGTCAAAAATCTCTGGGAAACTGCATGATTCATGTGGCTTTATCGTTATCGAGGAAGTGCTCTGGAATTCGAAAAAATGGCCTGGGAAAATTTATGATCAGTTTTATTCTATAGCAGAGGGGCGATGATTCACATTCAGAGATTTGGCCCTGGGAAAATCCGTTCTATCACATCCATCAGCAGCCGTACTTTGGTACCCTAAAGGATCAGGACTTTTATTAGTGGTAATTTTGTTCAAAATGATGTCATGTATATCAAACAATCAACAGAGCTCATCAGCGAAATGAGATTAATGAGATGCATGAATTGCATAATATTAGGTCAAATTTAGAATACCGTATTTACGGTCGGGGTCAACTGGGCACCGTCCAACTGGGCGCATTGCTTATAACTCGACTTAAACGAAACCTAATTTGGTGTCAAAAGACAGAGCATTAAAATAGCTACAAAATAAGTCTAAGCTCATCCGAATTGGCCCACTGCAAAAAAAGTTATGTCCAAAATAAACATTTTTTCCCCGGAATTACGGATGATTATCTTGGCCATTACATTCTTACAGTTGGCCAATTCGGATGAACTTGGAATTATTTTGTAGCTAATTTAATGCTCTATCTTTTGACATAACAATCTTTTCTCTAGGTTCCGTTTGAACCGAATTGTAGGCCATGGCGCCCAGTTGATTCGCTCCGCATATTTAGCACCCAAAAAGAGGATGTATTGGCTAAAAATTTGTTATTTACGGATTTAAAATTGACAAAAATGAAACTAACGAGTCGTAGTGTTGCTGTTCGAGACTCTCGGTCCGACTCTCAAATCGAGATTTTTCTCAGTTTTTTTTGACTCTCACTCTCGTTCCCTTCTCGGATGATAATTCTCCGAAAACGAATGATTTTTACACTGGCTATTCTGGGATTTTTTATAAGCAAAAATAAAAATTTATCGAGCTCTATTCTTGAGTCTCGGGAAAATTTGACTCTTGAACAGCTTTAACCAGTTGATGTCCTGTCAACATACCATATTAATAGATTCCTTAAAATCTTAAAAGTTTATATTTTGCACAATATCTCATCAGAATCTAATGAATTACCATATTATTTTTATATCATGCATTAGTAATTATGGCATCGCTCGATAAAATGAATCAGATAAAATCAAAGAATATCATGTTTTAAAAATATATTTAACGAATTGTCAACATAGTAATAATGTTAATTTTTTTATGAATCAATCAAATTTTTCCGCTGATCGTTTAAAAATCGTTTAAAACAATCAGACATTGTAACAAAATACATTTTATTGATTTATTTTTAATAATATTAATATATGATATAATGTGATTTTGTAAATAAATGACAATTAACCTAATGTATTTGCTTAAATCGTTTTTGCACCTAATGGAATTGAACAAATTGTAAAAATAATATTGGATATACATAGAAAAATACAATAATTCGAGAAATAAAAAAAGAAATAAAGAACGTAAAATTTTGCTAACATTACAAAATTGACAATGATTGCTTTACAAAATGAATATTTTTTGGAACAAATTGAATCAATGAATTCAATTTTATAATATTTTTAATTCTGAGCTTTTTGTATTTAGCGCCATTCACACATTATCATATGCCATTGAGTGAAATGTCCCGTTTATTGGTCAATTTTGACGAATTTTTCGAGTCAAAATGCCATTTGGGATTTAAAATAAAGCTCAATTTTTTTTATCAATTTTTTATCAAAATAAAAAATTAAACAATCCACCTATTTCATCAAAAATTTTTCTAAAATATTGAAGATCTTAATTTTTTTAAATATAGTTTTCGCATTCATTAAGATACCGAAAATTGAAAGAAATTTTTAGCATTGGTTTTAATTTTTCTGATCAATCAAAAATTTGATTTTTGATATTCCCTTCGGAAATCTTGGAAATGACTTCTTGAATGACTTGGAAATGAATCTTTAGAAATGACCCTTCATTTGTAAAAGTTTATGATAATGTAGCAATCAATATTTTTGTTGACATCATATAAAAATCAACATATGTAGGTTTTGATGTGGCATTACATATCAAGAGCAATTTTTGGCTTTGAATATATACCGTATATACTGTTTTAATTAACCCACCTGAAATTATTAACCCACCTGACTATTAATTGGGGAAACTTTTATCCAACCTTTTATTAGATGGGGGGACATTATAAATTGGGGGGTGTTTTTTCAAAATTGATTGCATAAAAAAGAACAAAAAATTTTAAAATTCAATGTTCAATTCATCATCATCGCCAACTTCATTAACTCCGTTTTCTTTCAACACTTTTTTTGTGCCATCACTCTTATGGCTTCCGAATGCGTCCCATACAAGCATTCGTTTTCCGCCAAAAAGTTTAAGCCCAATTATTTTGTATAAATAATCCTCTGTTGTGCGGTCATTCATCCAAATTGATCCGGCAAAATTAATGTTCAATTTTCCTTTGAATTGGTCCAAAATCTTCGATATTGGGCGTTCTGTTGAGGAGTACATAAGGCATAAGTTTTTGACCGTCGTTGCGGGCTGTCAAACACACAGTAATGCGCATTTTTTCGTGTCCGATAGTCACGATTGTCACCTTAAAAGGGTAAAATAAAATTGAAAAGATGAAATTTTTTACATCCTTGGCTCCTTTGGTTTCGATACATCTGTTATCCGGGCAGTCGAACCACACTGCTTTTCGTCCATTGCATAAATTCCGGAAAAGTTGACTGCTTTGCGGCGTTGTTCAACGTAAATAATGAATTTGGCTATGTTCCTCATCAGCTTTGCTAAAAAATGGTCAAGTTTAACGTAAAAAAATACATAAAGGAGAAATTTTTCGTTTTTAGCATTAAAGATTTTTATTATTTTATCAAAGCGAAATAACTCAAAGATTATGTACAAATATGGTTGAATCAGAGAAAGAGAATAGCGTTTTTCACATTCTCTGCAGGAAATTCAAATGCTGTATTTACGCCATAATTATTTCTATCTGTCTGTGTCACATGAGAACAGAGAAAGAGAATAAGGAAATACTACATTGATCATGGAAATTTTAAAACAATCGCTTCGATAAATTAAGGAAATATTTCATGCTGAATACGAAAAACCGGCCCTTTAGCTATTCTACCTTTGTCCGTTGTCTTTGCAGTTTCTGCAAAGAACTCGAGCTCCGTAACCTTCTTCATCGACAGCATCATCACAGAATGCATGACAAGGCAACTTGCAGGTAGAACAATAATGACTAACATTGTAAATATTTTTACAGACACAACAAATCGATTCCATAACTCGTATTTCTATAAAAAAAAATTTTTAATCGA
>LDKF01000174.1:32639-61889 GCA_001026735.1 Rotylenchulus reniformis | reverse complement strand
TGCTACAGAAAGTTTAAAAGTACGATCTAAAAAATTTTTTGGCGCGAAAACATTTGAAAAATAATCAACCCACCTGAAATTATTAACCCACCTTTGATAATTAACCCCTTTGAAAACAGGTTGAAAAATTATTAACCCGGGTTAATTAAAACAGTATATACGGTATGTACATTTAAAAAAAGATGTCATATTTCCATTAATTTGCAATTCACAAAAATTATTTGGTTTCTAATTTTTTTTATTTTAAACCAATTCCACTTTCATTTTTTGCATACATAGTAAATTAAATTCATATATCTTAGCGAATAGATGGCAGGGTTGGGCATTATTGATCCATTTTATTTTCTACTAAACATTAATAACAATTTTATTATTAATATTCATCAATTTCTATACAATGAAGAAAAATATATTGCTGTATTTTTTCATAATTTTGATTGGAATTCTTAGAAATCTCTATACAGGTTAGCAATTAAATTCTATTCTCAAAAATCTAATATTTTTGAATTTTCATTTTTGCAGATGCCGTTGATATAACACCCTCCGAATGCATCGTCGATTGGATGATCCTCATTGGCAATTGTAAGGAGCAGGAAGATGGTTCTTATTCCTTGGCCAACACTCCCCCGGTCATTCTTGAGCAGCCAAACAGCCAAAATGGAATGAACTTTGATCTTTTGGCCAATTGTGTGGGGGAGGACCGGGTCCAGCGGAGATCGGATGGGCGCAGAATGGTGCATGTGATTCCGATATTGTTGGAGCAACACAATGCAACGCTAAATATGTCCCCGCAACTTGGCTATGTGTTATGTAAGTTGCAAGTTCAATTAAATTCTCTGCCTTGATGAACTTTTTACGATAATTAAAACAATGAAAATGGTATTTACCGGGGGTGGGCAACTTTTAACAATCGGGACACCTTAAAAAAAGCATTATTTTTATGTACCATACCCAGGGCTTTTCAAAAATTTGAAAAATATTTCAAAGTTTTATTTTAAAATTAAATTTTAAATTAATTTATTTAAAAAATTTTTTAATTTAATTTTGAAATTTCATTTCATTTTTTATTAAAAACTTCAATATTTTGGCGCTGAGGTCAGAAAATTTCACCCTACCAGGCCTGTTGGGCTGGCCCGGCCCGCCGGACGAAATCAGACCTGGTCCGCCTCCGGGCCGGCCTATAAAACGAGAGAGTGGGATTATGGCAAGGCCAGCCTTGCCATACATAGGCCAGCCTTGCCATACATAGGCCAGCCTTGCCATACATAGGCCAGCCTTGCCATACTCCCATGTGAACCAGCTTTTTTAAAGTTTTTTTTTAACATTATCATTAAATTAGATTGAATAACAATATATTTTATTTTTTTTGACTGCCATTTCTAAGAGGGTATGGGCACACATTTTGGGAGCACCCCATATTAAAATTTTGCCACCCCTGTTAAGTTCTCCCTCCCAGGGTTTAGGGATGGTCTGATTTTTATATATCAAATTTAAAAAGTCTATAATTTATAACAAATAAAAATTATTATAGTCGTCATAAAATGTATTGCCGAATATGCGGTGTTTTATGAAAATACTAAAACGGATATGGTCAGTCCGGCCCTGATAAGAATTATTGCTGACAGTTTGCCGGACATGTTTCATTCCGGAATACTCGGTTTTTTGAGACTCAGAGAATGCATTGAAAGGAAGGAAAAGCCCATGGACAGCGAAAAGTCCTTGATTGGTAAAGTGCCAAATTTGTTTGGCAAATTGACGGGACAAAGTTTGAGCCAAAAGTTGGCCAAATGGTTGCCATTTTCAAAAAATGAGGAAAACCCTATGGAATGTATTACCGATGATGGACCAAGTGGATCAGGAAATGGCCAAATCAGTGGGGAAATAAACTGTATTGATATCCGGAAACTAAGACAAAACGAGCAAATCAATCGGTTTTTAAAGCAATTGAATCCTAGCAAAAGGGCTAATGATATAATTGGTTGGTGATAAGTGATTGAATTTACTATATTGGGATCAAAAAAAAAGATTTTTAATAAAATAACATTTAAAGACAAAGAATACCTTATTTACTCTAAAATAAGGTGCCCTTATTTTATTTCAAACTCCCTTTAGAGGCCTCCTATTTTAGAGATGCCCCTTTTTTCCAACATTCTGCTGGGAGAAAATTTAGTAATTTTAGGCAAAATAAAGAAAATACTTCAACTTTTTCATTTTGGTTAAAAAATTAACAATATTTAAAATATATTTTCAAAATTAACAATATTTAAAATATATTTTCAAATGCTAGAACCGCGCACAAACCACATCTTTTCGAACCAGTCTAGAAGGGCCTTTTATTTTTACAAGTGTCCTTTATTTTAGAGGTTTCCCTTATTTTTTCAATGTCACCACTTATGTCTCTTATTTTAGAAGGCCCCTTATTTTAGAAGGAATACGGTAGTTCAATGTAAAAATGTTTAGATTAATGGGACATAACTAAAATAATCAGAAAAATTTGCATTATCAATGACCAATAATGATTCGAGTACGTACAGATAGGTATACATAGTTTAAAAATAAGTATGTATATTAACCAAGATTCAAATTAACAGAAGCAATTTTTTGATTTTAATATTACTTAAGTAAAAGATAAGCTATATATTTATAAAAATAACAAATGTATATACGCCAAGATTTGTATACGCCAAGATTTGACCATATTTTTATTCCAATTCAATAAATTTAGATTATCGTTTTTTGGGCTTATTTAAATAAAATTTTACTCAACATATTGATTAAAAATTTTGATTAAGGACATTTTATTAAATTTTTTTAAGGACCTTTTATTAAATTTTCCTGAATTGATTTATGAATAAGACAATGTCACTGGGAGAGATAATTTGCTTGCGATTGAAAAATCGAAAACAAATTTTATTTGCTAAATTTGACTAATATTTACAGAAAAAAATGAAAATTTGATAGAAATATCCACGGGATAAAAGGAAGGGAGAATTTAGGGACAATCCCACAAAAGGATGTGAAGGAACTTTTTGCAAAGCCAAAAAAGGGCAAGCCAAAAAAGATGTGAAGGGACTCCCGCAACTATTGATAATTATGATTAATATGCCATTTTTAAAATCAGTGGCCGATATCCACTGTGTCGGCGATTTTTTGATTACCAACATGTTGGCCACAACTGTGCTCGTCCGTGATGTTGTCGCCGATCCTCCAGCTCTGATCAGGAAAATTGACAAGCCAAAAAATGGGTCAATCACGAAAGAATTGGAGCAACAGTATCGAGAGCACTGTGCCGTGTCCATTGTTCAACAGGAGGCCTTCAAAAAATACGGGCTCGGCGGAATGCTGGACCATTCCTACGGCACCATATACCTGGGACCGGAACTTCAGTCCAAAATAGGTTAGAGAAATGAAATAAAACTTTTCTGCATTTATTGTTTCATGATTACAGAACCTGATGTATGTATTGATATGGATATTACTAGTTGTAATTATGTATATATGACTTGCATAGTGACAGTTCACGCAAGTGTTATCTTATCTATTAGGTATTCTGATGAGCCGCTAGAGCAAGACAATTTTTTATTAATAAAATTAATGCCCTAGCATTTGATAACTCCATAACTCCATATCCATATAATGCATCAGAGATCTTAATGAATATAGGTAAATAATTTGATATTGCCAGAAATTTTGAATGTGATTTATCATTTAGACAATTTATCTGTGCAATTGGCCGACCATTTGGTCACCAGATTTGGTCCTACCAAAGGTTTGGAAATTGTTCGGCTTACAAGCCAATCGGATGTGCTTATGGCCCATAAATTTGGCACATCACTTTTCAGGTAATCTTTAAGTATTCGGTTTAATCTTTAAGTATTATCTTTAAGTATTCGGTTTCCGTAATTTTCTGAAATTTTAATTCAAAAAGGTCAGATTTAGGAGAATATTCCAAAATTCGATTCTCCGATATACTTTTCAGGGTCCATATCCACCCTGAAAAGATCAATCTGAAAGACCATAAAATAAGCGATGATGACGGCCTTTGTGAGCTTATCAGCATAACAATGGGCGACACAAAATTGGAAATTTGGAGACAAAAAACCTTTATGGATTTGATTCAATTATTTGATGAAAAACAACTTTTTCTGTCCAAAGTATTTATGAATGATTATCTGGAGCGAAATAAAGGTTGGTTGGAAATTCATAAACATCCTGAAAAATTCAGCTAAAAAAAGAAAAAATGGTCAAGAAATTTCCAAACTATTTACGCCATTAGATGAGCTAGAATAAATTTTTTTTTGTATAATATATCAATCCTTTTTCGTTTTTTTTTGGAATAGTGGAGAAATTCCTAAGAAAATGCCATTCTTAAAAAATGAATATTTGTTTGAATGTGTAAGTGTATTTAAAGGATTTAACCATATCTTTAATTCGGAAAATTTTTTTCATGTTTCCTAACGGAATGCCATACGAATCTCCACGCCTCTAACTGCAATGAATCCAGGTGCTATGTCGCTAAAAAAGTGACCAATCGGGTGTTAGAAAAAAGTGGCCAATATGGACAGTCTGGTCAAAAAATTAAAAATAATAGAAGATAGAGTATGGAATTCTGCACAAAGGCTTTTTATATCTTTGGCCTAGCAAGTCTTATAAAAAAGTTTTTAGATAGACTGACCACCTTTGCCAGTTTTTTAACGCCCCAATTGGCCATTTTTAACGACCCAGCACCAGTGTTGTCCCTGATCCACCTTTTTCGAAAATGATCTGATCTGATCCTGATCCAGGGGTCTGGATCATCAAAAATGATCTGATCTGATCTGATCCGACCTCCGGGATCAGGATCAGATCAGATCAGATCACGTCGGATCATGATCTGGATCAGATCAGATCATTCCGGATCACCAAAAAAATGATCCAAAATTAATTTATTTTTGCAATTTCATAAAAATATTGACCAGAAATTATCAATAAAATAAAAATAAGGACTTTAAAATTTTACATTAATCCTAGGACTTGAAATTTAAGATATTTGGTCTGTGAATATATTAAATAACCCAAGACTTGAGAAATTATTAACTATAGGCCTGAGAAATTTTAAACAGTCCGTGGCCTTGATGTTTTTTGAAAATGGCAGAGGCTTTTATCCAAGGTCTATTGTCCTGAGAAATTTATAAAAATTCAGGCCTATGAATTTTGAAACTGACAACTGAGTAGGAAAATTTGATTTTTTTTTAAAATTGCGATTTGATGACTTTTTAAAAAATATGACCAATATTTTTTCACGAAAAAACAATTGTTTAAATGATGCTTGATAAAAGGGTTTTATATTGCGAATTTTGCTTTTGGAATGCTATTACTAATAAGAATAAGAAGATTTGGGAAATAAATTAAGCCTGCTGGGGTCCATGGGTTTATCGGACAAATTTTTAAGGACTTTAACTTTTTATAAGGATATTTGCACATATTTCATCAAAATTTTCGATTTTAATTCTTAATTTCCTTTTTTCATCATTTAAATTTTTTCAAAATTTCGGCTTAGAGGAGGAAAACCCCCAGAAATAATTATAATTAAATAATTTTCAATATTCAAGGATTCGATAATTACAACACTAAAAAGCTGGGATAAATGAGATTTATATGTGTAAGGAAAGGAAAAATTATTTTTGTGAAATTCATTGTGTTGAGTGAAAAAATTCCGATTTTTTTGAAAAATTTTCAAAATTTTAAGAAAAATTCCTATTTTTGGCGAAAATTTTGGGAAAAATTGCTATTTTTTGTCAAAAATTTTAGGAAAAATTCCCATTTTTTGGCGAAAATTTTGAAAAATTGGATCATTTTCGGATCACTCGAAAAAAAGTGATCCGGACGTGATCTGATCTGATCATGGGATTTCAAAAATGATCTGATCCTGATCTGATCCAGAGCCTAGGATCAGATCAGATCAGATCAGGATCAGATCATGGATCAGATCATAATTTGGTGGATCAGGACAACACTGCCCAGCACCGAATCCCCTTGGTTTCAATTAGAGACCGGACTTTGGGTTCGAGACCGATCTCGAATCGAGATTCTCGAAAAATCTCGAATCTCGAATAATCTCGAAAAATACTCAAAAGCTTCGAGATCGATNGATATAAAAATTCATATAAAAATTCACATGCTCTCTTTATATGAAGAAGTTTAAAAAGGAATAAAAGGATTTAATACTATTAGGTATTTAGAAGTATTGGCCTAAAAATTAGCAATTTATTTTAAGACAATGGTCCAATTAGTAGAATTTAGAATTTTTACCTGAGATTTAGAAGATTTTGCTTAAGATTTAGAAGATTTTACTTGAGATTTTAGATATTTAGTAGCAAGATTTACGTGGGGATTTTATTTTGCTTAAAAACAGTTCAAATTAAGTAGAATTTTTCGAAAAGATTTCGAGATTTTGCGAGATTTTTCGAATTTTTTGAGGTTTCGAGATTCGAGATCTCGAAGATTTTTCGAGACCGATCTCGATTCGAGATTCTCGAAAAATCTCGAATCTCGAAAGATCTCGAAAAATGCCCAAAACTTTCGAGACCGATCTCGAATCGAGATTCTTGAAAAATCTCGAATAATCTCGTCTCGATCCGGTCTCTAGTTTCAATTGCATATATCGACATTATAGGACAAGAACGCACCCTGTACAGCAATCTGGTTTGCATTGCTGACTTTATGGTCATCTACCAGGGGAGAACACCAAAGTTTGATGAGGCGGAAAATGGCAAAATTGTGCCCGAAGGGTTCACTTACATTATGGAGAAGAATCGAATTGGAGGCGAACGATTTGCGGAACTGGAAAAATGTATGGGCGATGGATGGGTGAGCCGCACAACAAATGGCGCGGAACTGTTGTATATGTTCGAATATTTCGGGCGGTGGGGACAAGAACACTACCAAGTGTCGGAAGAACTCAGCAGATTGCTTGGTAAGGGATGTGTAAGCTCAAATTTGCTAAATTTCTCTAAAAAGAATTGAACCATTGTTGGATGAGATGGGGGGGGGGTTTGTCCCGGAAGCCCATTGTCGAAATAACCTGACAGTTGTTCGGCCAAATCTCGAAAATTTGACATTTTTGTGCAAATGTTTTTAATTTTTAAGTCCACGCTCAACAGCGTATTTCCACAACTTCATTTTCAAGACATTATAAGTTTTAATTTTTGAATACAAAATATATAAATACCTATATGAAAATGTCAAGAATATGAATTTCCATAAAATGCTGCCTCTAATGAAACAGTCCAAATTTTAGTGAATTTACGCTGCATAGCGGATTATTTGGTGCTGAATGATGGAAAAATTCGTCTCAAAACCGTGAATCTGAGCAGCATGAAAATCCAAGAACAAACTATGCCCCAGAATATTCATCGCGATCGTGAAAATACTGAGGAATTTGACGAAATGTTGAAGTGTATCAACGAAAAACCAATTGGTGATGATAAGGATGGTGAATACCGCATTTTGGACCAAATTCTACCACGATTGATACGGTATGAGGATGGAGGCAAAGTTGAAATCCAGTTGAAGGGGTCGGACAAGGACAACCACATCATCAACAATTTGTTACTGTATGCCTTTATCAGTACAGAAGTTGCTGATATTATCAGTAAGTCTATACTCAAACCAATCTGCTGGATATGGGATGTGTAAAGTTGGACATTCACTTGAATGTTTTTGGCGCTCTTTTTCCATTCAAATTGTTGACCTTCCTTTTCCCCATTTGTTTAAATTTGATTTCCATTCATTCTCCGATGTTTCTAAATTAGTATTATTATTTTTTAAGGGCGAATATATCATAAAATTAATTGAGTCAGATATTATTAGATCCATCATCAAATGATCTTATACCAACAAAAAACATAAATTTCTTATTTCCAGTTCTGGCATATCGCAACTTCATTCAATGAATATGATATTATTTGATAATTTATCATAATAATAAAATTAAAAAATAAAAATTTCACAGAAACAAAGCTCGAGTGCATTGGTCATGCCTTGGTAGAGCAAGGGAATGCCAGGACCAGTTTGGCTAGTTACAAGAGGCAAACAGTAGAATTTATGTACAGAGAAGTGATTATTCGAAATTTGCCCAAAAATGTTCTGGCCGAAACCGGATGTGCCGAACTGTTTCGATACCGGAATGGGCTAAGTTGGAAATTGGAGCAAAAATTGAATCGAAGGAACAATGAACTGATAAAAATCGCAGAAGAGGGACTGATCATCACCGACGAACATATGCTCAGCAAAATCAGTAGGAATTTGTCTAGATTGGTTTCTTATTTGAATTGGTTTTACACCATCTAAGTCTTCTAAAGTAATGAAGTTGTAAAGCTGAAAATTCTATGTCGAATGGGCACCACAAACACCTGGGCTTTTTCGGAGAGTTGATTGGATAGTTTTGTCGCCTGGGATTATATTATAAATCAAAAAGAGTTGGAGTTGGGTTTAGCCTAATTTCGGATAGCAGAAAAATAGAAAAATAAATCGAAGTAGGGACTTAAACAATGAAAATAAAAATGATTTCTTTTTTGATAATCCGGGTTAAATTTTTTGGATTTCTCGAAAAAAACTTGGTAATTGCATAAGGTTTTAAATCTTCTATTATCAACTATAGTGATTTTTTATTTCAAAATTCAAAATTTTTAATTTGCTTTTTGGGCTATAATCAATATAATATCCCTTTCAAGGTTAGCCCGAAAATATAATACCTATTATGCCAATAACTTATGATTACAATAGATATTCCATCGAAGTAGAAAACGGGGTTTTTAATGAAGTGCTCATTTGTGTTCACTCCGTCCGATTCAGAGCCAATGAAGGTAAGAAATATTGAATTGGATTTTCCAATGGGCTGAGAAAGGGCCATTCGGATCGGAGTGAATGAAGGTGAGAAAATACGAAAAAACACAAATGCGGCGTCATTGAATTGGATTTTCCAATGGGCTGATGGTCATCAAAAACGCCGCATTTGTGTTTTTTCGTATTTTCTCACCTTCATTCACTCCGATCCGAATGGCCCTTTCTATTTCTTTACCTTCTTTCACTCCGATTCGAATGACCCTTTCTCAGCCCATTGGAAAATCCAATTCAATATTTCTTACCTTCATTGGCTCTGAATCGGACGGAGTGAACACAATGAGCACTTCATTAAAAACCCCGTTTTCTACTTCGATGGAATTTCACCTGCTTCATTAAATTTCGAAGCAATTTGTTAAGTTCACTGATTTGAACTTTTTTGAGGCGATTGTAAAAATTTTACAATTTTGCAATTGCAATTTTACAATTGTACTTTTAACTGAAAAACACATAACAAAAGCATAAAAATCGATTTTGAACTTTTTTGAATCGATTGTAAAATTTTTACAAATTTACAATTCGAAATCGCAATTTACAACCACAATTACAATACTTTTCGAAAATCTGATTAAGCCATTGAATTTCTCGTAAAAAGTTGCCTACTGGATAATGAAATTTCGACGCTTCGTGCGCTGGAAATAGGAGTTTTATTTTTATGCGGACGGACGGACGGACGGACGGTCGGACGGACGGACGGACGGACGGACGGACGGACGGACGGACGGACGGACGGACGGACGGACGGACGGTCGGACGGTCGGACGGTCGGACGGTCGGACGGACGGACGGTCGGTCGGTCGGACGGACGCACGCACGCACGCACGCATGGAGAAAGATTTTAAACCGTTTTTTATTTATAACTTTTTTATTTTTAAACCAAACCAAAAGGCATAAAAAGCATTTCTACTCAGAAAAATATGGGGAATTTTATAAAAATAAAAAGAATCATACTTTATCTAGATTTTAACTTTTTATATCGATTTTAAATTTTCCCACCATTGCTCAACCTGGATTCGAACACAAATGAGAGCCGGCCTTCGGCCGGCTCTTAATGGTTTATTAGCTATGGTTTTCCCATAATTCATATGTCACAACCTCATAACCCCTTAATAATAATATTATATTTTTTAAAAATTCTTTCTGGTCACAAGATCATATACAAGAAATATGTTGAAGTTTTCCATAAAATTATAAATTTTATGGCCATTTTTAAAGTTTAATTTTATTATGAATTATCTAATAAAATTTTTGATCAGATCAACAGTCAAAGTGTTTGGCAGACTATCTGGCCACCCACTTATGGCCAAATTATGTGGAGCGGATAGACATATTGGATATAGAAAACAGGAACAATAGAAACTTGGCACATTTGGCCGAACAAACAGGGGCGAGCTTATACCGATTAAAAATCATAATTGATCCAATTTTTCGGCTAAAATTAGACCGAATTCTGCGGAATAATAAAGAATTTACGAAATGCGTCCCAGAAATGGCAAAAACATCCGAACAGCAATTATTGGACACATTTGTGGATCATCTCGATGTATTTGACCATGAACAACTTTTTTTATCCAAGGAATTTGATCGTAAGTTATTACAATAAGAACAGAAAAATGGCAGACTGAGAGCCTTTGATTAATGTTAAAAAAATTTTCGATACTAAAAATTTCCCTTTGTCTCTCACGTTTTCTTTCGATCTTTTCCTCAAAATTTACACCATTTCTTCTATCCCTCGTCTCTAAGTATTCGTGTCGATAAATTTTCTTTTTTAACCCAGTCGATCATGGACTTATTTTTCAAGTAATATGGAGAAATGTTAATGAGTACCTTAATGTCGCTTTAATTATTATTGATGAAACTTAATGTCGCTTTAATTATTTATTAAGGAATTTTACCATTCAATCATATTTTTAGTTAAAATTATTTTTGGAATGAGCAGAAAAAGATCATTGGCAAAATAACTGAAAATGCCTATGTACCGTATTCTCTCTAAAATAAGACCACCCTCTGAAAGTGTTTGAAAAAATAAGACCCCTCTCTAAAATAAGCCCCCTTTTCTGGACTAATCCTTAATTTTTTTTAATGGCGCGCAAGCGCTTAGTCCATTTCAGGTTTTTCCTCAATTCGTAATACGAATGTCTTATTATAATTAATCCAGTAATTAAACGGTTGACAAGATATCCCCTCAAAGTAAACATGGAATATTTCTTTTCCAACATTTAAGTACAAAACCTGCTAAATAACAAATAGAATAATTAACATAACTAAATGGAAAATCAGCATTTTCTATCTGTTCCTGTTCTTATCCATCTTTGTGAACAGACTAGGAATAAAAAGTGATGTTTTGGAACGAAATAGGACAGATTTCTGTTTCGACATTCAGGAAACAGGCCATGAGCTGAACAGTTTAAAAAAGGAAATATAAAAAAGCTTGAAAGCCAATTTTATTACTGAGAATTTCTCCAAAAGCTTTTAAAAAGAAATAATTTGCTTTAAAAAGGATAATTCTTAAAAAGGATAAGAGGTGTAAAAGTAGAAATTTTTACAGAAAAGGCCATAAAAATACACTTTACAAATAATTTTTTCCATGGCTCCACTTTGAAAAAAATAAGACCCCTCTCTAAAATAAGACCACCCTCTGAGGGGGTTCGAAAAAAATAAGACCATGGTCTTATTTTAGAGAGAATACGGTATGTATTTCTTTCATAAAAATTTATTTTAAAAGTACTTTTTAAGAGAATAGATTTACAAATATTTTTATATTCGGACAAAGTTTGTTTAATTCCGACCAGATCAGTTTTTTCCAGTAACTTATTTCCTTATTAGATTCCCTGCAATTAATCCCTTCCCTGTAATAGATTCCCCACCCTGAAGAGGGGTTGAAAAATAAATCCCCCGGGGTCTTAAGACAGGAAATATGGTTACGATCTTATTAATTGTCAAAAATCCCTGTTACGTTCGATTCTCTCAGGAAGAAGAAGTTATAATAGCTTTATATTTTTGCACTTTATCATTTTGAATTAAGTTTTTGGTTGTATGGCGGACTGGTTGGCATCAAAATTTGGTCCAAAATATATTCAGCAAGTGGGTAGTCCGCGAGAAGTTGTTTTTGTCCATTTATATGACTTTTCGCCATATAAATTCCATTTGGAGAAAACGGATGAATTTTTGACAAAATTAAAGCGATTGTTGCAAAATGCCAAAACCGAACAATTCGATGAATTGGCAAAGTGTATACCTGAAATTCGATTGGTTGAGAAAGAGATAATGGAGGATGAAACCAGTGAGTTGCTCTATGAAAAAGTGGTGGGAAACTTGGAATATTTGATCGACATGAAGCAACTGTATCTGTCCAAGAATTTTGAGTGTAAGCGGCATTAAAAATAAAGTTATCACATGTAGAAGGGCCCCATTGCATATGCAAATGCAAAACAACAAGAAAATTGCGCAAATGTATTGTTTTACGTAAACATGCTTTTTTGCATTTTTAAAATATTATTGAATTTTTTGGCCATATTATCTGCATATTCTGGCAATCTAAAAGATATAGTTGGCTTTTTTTAATTTTTTATTCTCTTTTTTAGTTACAAATTCCCTTCCCGATTATCATCCAACTATAGAAGAGATTAATCCGGAAAATTTTTGCATAATCTGTCGCGATGAATTCAAATCAGAAGAACAAATCAAGAAATTACCGGAATGCACGGTATAATATAATAAATTATATATTCGAATTTATATATGTAGAAACTATTAATTTGTACGTAATTGTATTGAAAGAAGATTACTACGATTCTATTATTAAGATATTCGTTAATTATAACTTTGTAAGAATTATATATCGGACTTAAAAATAAAAAATCAGTTAATATTGTATGCACGAGTAAACTATTATTAAGAGAGGTGCAAAATTATTATTTTATAATTATTCACAAGTCATCTAACTGTTATTTTCAAATTAAATAGCTTGTATATCATAGTCCAAATTTATCATTTTTGATTTTCATTCTAAATTCACTCAAATTCTATATATATATATATATATATTTAATTTTAACCCATGTTTTTCACCATTATTCTAACTACACTATACATGTCCATACTCCATATAATTGATTTATAGTTTGTAAATTTTAAATTCAGCTTATTTTTATCTTATTTACATGCTATTCCTTATTTTACAATAAACAATTTGTTCCTAATTAATAATTTATAAATATTTCGCTAATTTCTCCCAATTTACAGCATTATTTCCATGCGAGTTGCATCAAATCATGGTAAATCATGCAATATTCCATAAAAATTCCATTTTTTAAAATTTAGGTTGGAACAACATAATCGATGCCCATTGTGTAATGCCAAAATTTTCTCAGAAGCCGTGGACGAAGATGGACGGCATAATACATGATAGCCCATTTTTTGGCATATATTTTGCTAAAAAATTTCTTGAAACTTTCTTTGTCGTTGTGAACAATAATGTGCTTCGAAAACTATGTTTTAAATGAAAAATCACGCATTACAATGTTGATAGAGCGCCAAAATTTTCTTGCAAATTTTAAAAAATTATTTATTTTGGTGAAAAATATTGTTCAAATCTATACCAAAATAATAAAAAAGAAGGAAACCTAAAAGGATCGATTTTAAAGAAAATGCCTAAATTTGCAACTATTCTCTGCGCCGATATCTCATATAATTTCTACTTCAAAAATTGACAATTTTTCAAAAAAGGGACAAATTCAAAAATACAAAAATATCATTAAGGTATGTTCCAAAATTAAAAGATCAGCTGGATTTTTGCTGATTTGCCCAATTACAACGATCCAATCGAATCCAAATTTTAAACACAGATTTTTGATATGAAATAATTAAGAAATGCAAAAAGAAAAAAATGAATTTATGAATTCTTTTTGAAATTGTGATAATTATAAGGTCACATTTAAACCGACTCATTCTCCTATTTTTAACAAAAGGAAAATCTGAAAAAAAAATCATGCTAAAACTCTTATAGTGGTTATTATGTAGGGATGCTCAAAACTTTTGGTTTTGAGTCGAGAAAAGTTTTGGATTTTTTGGGTTTTGGTTTTGAGTTTTGGTTTTGGGTTTTAGGTTTTGGAAACCCAAAACTTTTTTGCACTGGATAAAATGGCTCCTTCCAGAAAATAATGGAACATTAGATGTAATAATTCAAATTTTTCTAGTAAACATAATGCCAAATCTTTCTTTCTCTGTCTATTCTCTCTGATCTATTTTCTCTTTCTCTGTCTATATCCCTTTAATTTTCAAATGAAATGCCAAAATCAAAAAAAATCAACAGGCGGGGTCCCCCCTGTCAAAATTTTTTTGGAAAATTTTCGAAAATTTTTTCACCAAAGGCAAAATTTTGGTCAATTTCTTTAAGAAAATTTGATAAAACTTCAAAAAAAAATTCCCCGGGACCCCCTCCTCCCATTCCCTCCTAAAAATTTTTTCTGGCTATGCCACTGAACCCACCCTTCAATAAAATGAATTTTCTTTAAAAGAAAATAAAAAAACGATAAATTTTCTTAAGGGTTTTTCAAAAAATTTCTCCGGCTGCGGGGCCGCCGGCTATAAGAATTGCCTTAGGTAGAAAAAACTAATTAATTTTTTGTGAAAAGTTAAAATATTAATAAATTTTCTCCGTCAGTATGTTTTTAAAGAACTTTTTGCAGTTTAATTTTGATGATTGAAATAGAGATTTTTCAATTTATAAAGGAAATGTGAAAGTTTTGAGTTTTGGTTTTGGGTTTTGGTACTCAGTTTTGGTTTTGGGCCTAAGTTTTGGTTTTGGTCTCGAGTTTTGAGTTTTGGAAAATTTAAGGTTTTGAGCATCCCTATTATTATGATCATCATATTATGCTATAAAACCATCCCGATTCAATATCTCTTTCAAAGAGATCTAGGTACACCCAAAATGGCTTGAAAAGTGGATTTTTGAAAAAAAAAAATCCTTAAGGCCAGAAATCTCTAGCCAAGGGGCCTGTTTTTCTGCTGGACATTTAGCAAACATACCATATTTTTCCTAAAATAAGGGGCCTTCTAAAATAAGGGGCATCTCTAAAATAAGGGGCACCCTTGATGGACTTTGAAAAAAATAAGGGGCATCTCTAAAATAAGGGGCATCCCTAAAATAAGGGGCATTTCTATAATCAGCGCAAAATGCCAGAGAATTTTAAATTTTATTTTAGGTTCTCGATTTATAACCCCAAATGTTGGTTAAAATATATTGTTGTCTGATATTTTTCTAAAATATATTGTTGTCTAATTTTATTTTTCTATGTTCAGCCAGTTTTCCTTATATACTAATAGTTTACAATTTTTCAAATACTATAAATAAATATTGAATGAATTATGTCTTTTTTATAAATTGGATTAAAAATTCGGTAAATTCGGTACATTCACTTTTTTCAATTGTTCATTTTTATACCTTAAAAAATGTAAATTAATGGAACATTTTTTTTCGCAAGTTTTCAAATCCTTTAAAAATGTAAATTAATGGAACATTTTTTTCGCAAGTTTTCAAATCCCTAGTTTATATGTTTTTTGGAGAATTAATGCGTGGATTGTCGCGAAAAAAAAAATAAAAAAATGAATGATTGACAATTGAGGGACGAGGGATTTACGAGTAGGGATTAGGGTGGTGGAATTCCCCGCGGGGACGGGTCACCGCGGGGACGGGGACTGGCAACCCTCGCGGGGACGGGGACGAGGACGGGGACAGATTTTCGCGGGGTCCCCGCGGGGACAAGAAATTTTTCTAAGTCTTTTATATAGTGAAAATTTTTTCGCTAAAAAATTTTCTTCTTATTAAAATTCAATTTAAATTAATTAAAAATATTTTTTATTAAAAGAAATAATTTTAAAAATCATTTTTTCACATTTATTAGAGGTGTACAATAAAAGAAATAATCCTCAGTCTGACCTTTATAGTCAGTCGGACGCCAAGAAAATTATACTTAAAATAATTTAAATTTAAGGGTTAATAAATGTTTCCAAGGTCAGAGATGTACAAAAATACATGAAGGAAAAAGATTTGATTTTTTAATAAATAAAATTATTTTTAATAAAATTTTTATGATGTTTTTGAAGATTAGGACCCTCCAAATTATTTTTAATATAATTATTTTTAATAAAATTTTTGTGATGTTTTTGAAGATTAGGACCCTCCAAATGAGTATTTTTTGATGAATAAAAAAATAAACCAAATTGAGGGAAACCAGCGGCCCCGATAGAGGCCGCCGGAGAAAATTTTTTCAAACTTTTAACATATTGCTTAAGTAAAATTGACGATTTTTTGGTCAATTGTAGCCTTTTCTTCCTTAATTTCCTCCCTGAATCCTAAAATTTTTATTCAATATTTCCCGATTTTCCCATTCTTAGGGGTGTATTTTGTCCCCGTGTCCCCGCGGGGACAAGGTCGCGGGGACGGGGACGGGGACTGGGTCCCCGCGGGGACCCCGCGGGGAGCGGGGAGCCCGTCGCCACCCTAGTAGGGATAGACCAAAATAACCTTTGAAAAAAATAAGGGGCGTCTCTAAAATAAGGGGCATCCCTAAAATAAGGGGCACCCTTGAGGGACTTTGAAAAAAATAAGGGGGCCCCTTATTTTAGGAAAAATACGGTATGTGGGCTACAGGATGCAAAAAGTTGCAAACCTTTTCATTCTCTCCATGGAGGCGCCCTCCTTTCAATTTATGTAAATGTGCCAAAAATACCAAATTTTCAATGGAATTTTGGGAACCCGATTTTGAAGGACTTGCTCAATCACACCATAAAATTGTTTCTCAAAAAATTAAAAGATGATTAATTAGATGATGGGGGAAGAATCCCTAAAAATTAAATACGACCCTTAAATTGGACTAAGGACATAATGATATTTTTGTAATATTTAATTTCACATATTTGATATTTTTCTACATTTTGGTTGAATTACTTTTATGCATTTTGTAGTTTATAAAGAAATCATTCATTTTTGCATTTTGTTGCAAACGCCCATTCTTGCACTTTTCGCCCAAACAACTCAGCAACTTTTTCTGGGCTTTATTTTTTATTCAATTAAAATCATTTATTTTTTTAATTTAATCGAATATTGATTCGTTTGATGTCATATAATTTTGTTCTTGGCTAAATTGCTTTCAATAGTAAATTTTCATTTCAACCATTTTACCAGGTCAATTAACTGAATATTAATGCTTATCGATAGAGTAAACGGATGATAAATGCTAAATTCAACAATATTTTAAAGGAATAAACGGTCTGCCGAAATTTGCAGCCCCGATACTTGTGGCCCATACACTATAATTGGTTTTTTATTTAGAAAAACGAAGTTAGTGTCAAAAATGGAGCAAATAATTAGCTTAAAAAATGAGCCAAAGTCCACGCAAATTGCTACGCCGCGAAAAAAGTTGTGGCCAAAATACTGTGAATTTGGCCAAAAAAATTTTGACCATAATTTCTTTCATAATAGACCAATTCGAGCGTTTTGCTGCTAATCTTTTGCTCTATTTTTTGACATCAAACTCATTTCTCTAGGTTTGGTTTGATGTAAGACATGGCCGCAAATGTCGTACAACCCAATAAACGACTAAATAAAAGAAGGTTAGTGGCAAATATCGGTGAATTCATCAGCAGGGAAATGAATAAAATAGTGGCACATATATAGTTTTCCAAATGGATTGGGACCTCAAATTAAGTAGAGTTTCGAATCATATATAAATATAATGTTATAATGAGAAATGAGGATAAATATGTTTTACAACTATAAATTGGACAGAATATGGTTGGATTTTAGGAGAAATATAAATTGTTTGCTATTCTTTTAAATAAAATTGATAGGTTCATTGTTGCTCCATAATTTTCGTTATTTTTTTCCGATTTTTCTCAATCAATGAATGACTTAAAGATGTCCAGGATGTTTATTGCAGAAAGGACGGATAATTAGACAAAATCTTTTAAACTCACGAAAAAAGCATTTTATTTAGTTATTTTTAAATTATTTTTCATATTTTAGTATTTTTCAGGACAATTTTCGATAACATTTCTGGGTTACAGGCCGAAAACTTAAAAATATATGATCAGTAATTAGTCCAAAAATAAATTCTTAGTCAATTTTCGAACCTACTTTTAGTATTTTTCGGTCATTGATCAAAATTATAATTCCTGACTATCCGTTCCCTGTTAATTGCACGATATATAAACAAAGAAAACAAATTTGCATTTGAGCATGTGATATGTAAAAGATTAATGAATTATACTTTAAAAGTAGCGAAATTCGCCATTTCGTCCCCGTCGTTCTCTGATCACCTCAGGGGTCGATAAGCCAGAGGATGATGCACTGCGTGTCTGTAATTATCGATAATAAAAAATAAAATAAATAATAATATAAAGAAATAAGTAATGGGCCTTTCCTAGGGAATTTTACCTCATCTTTTTTGCTTGGTCCCATCAATTCATCCGCATCTTCCAGGACCGTGACAATCGTGTGCGGGACATAACCTGGAAAAAATAAAAACCGAATAAATTAGTATTAATCAAACAAATAAATAAATGTGAAAAAAGATTTCTCTTCGTTCTCACCAATTTTTGAAAAAGCATTGCGACATTCCCACCAGTTTCTCGAATTGTTTAGGACCTTTTAATAAATGATAGCTAAAATATAAAATTGTATTTGTTCAAACCTCTAGAAATTCACCACGCGAAACAGTCTGAAGCGATAAAATAAATTAAAAAATATAACATGTAATTTTGATTTATTTAAAAAAATGAAAAATACCAATTCTTTGGAATTCTGCGCGATCCTGTCATAGGTTACTAAATTTTTATCATTTACATATGTGATAAAATTTCCAAATGCATCATTACCTTGAACAATTTTGCTTCCTCTGTTGTTCAATTCCGAATAGAATGCTTTCTGTCTTGATGATTTTTGCTATATAATTTAATTAATAAAATTTTAATAAATGAAAAACCCCTAGGCTAACATTAAAAGCTGGTGAGAAATTGCGAGGGCTTGTTGTGGATGAAAGTCCCGCCGAGGACTGTCCATTCGGAAGGAACTGCATAGAGCCTAAAGTAAAGGATTCCGGAATCAATGGCACATTTTTATGATTAATGTGTGTACCACTTCTTCGATTTAGCATGGGTGAAGCCTGAAGTGAGCCATGCCTGAATGAAACTCATCATTTTCATGGTGTGCCGAGATTTGCGACTCCTTCGCTATTTTATTTTCATTTGTCAGCAAGTATGAGCTGGGTGGTCATTTATCGAAAAAGCAGTCAAAGATATCTCTAATTTTAAAAAGAATAATGCAATAAAGAAAACGAAAAAAAAATTAAAAATAATTTTTTATTAACAAAATTAAATAAAAAATAATGTATCTTTAAAAATGCAAACCAAGGAAGCAGAGAACTAAATCTTTCTTGGAAGTAGAGAAAATAAAATTTGGCGCTATCGGAAAGGCGACTGTTTTGCAAACCCACTAATTTAATTGGGGACCCTTTTCATTGAAAACAAAATTTTTAAATTTTACTTTTGTAATTACTTTTGAGCAAAAGGTTACAAAAAAGAAAAAAAAAATTTCATTTTTGCTTAAAAGGGGACCCTTTTAGTGGGTTTTCAAAAAGGCAGTCTTTCCGGTAGTGTCTAAAATTTAACATAGCAAATAATATTATAAATTTTGCTTTAAAGGATGTATCTAGATCTAGATTAATTACCTAATGTGATTATCATAATCTATCTATCTATTATAATTAGAGCACTGCATTACAGTATTCCGCAATAAATTTTGGCCTCTAATAACCGTAATGATATAGGTACGCATTTTCGACAAACGACTAGCAATAGCAACCAATAGTCTAACATACAAACCCCCTGTAAAAATCAGGCAGCGGCTCAGAGCCGGCGATGGAGTGATTCTCACCCTCCTTGTACAGTTGACGGCGCTTTACAAAATAAATGCTTATGAGTTTCATACTTTATTTAAATATACAAACTTCACGCTCCAATTTGTCTGTTTCATCTCTCAAGCGTTGTTCCTATAATAATTTTAAAAGATCCATAAATTGGGCAAATAATGATTAGGACATGTAAAAATATCCATGTAAAATATCCGCCAAAAATCACAAAAGTTTTCAAATTAGTTATGTAAAACCATGAAAATTATTCAAAAAAATATTCTTGGTTGAAACTGCAAATAAGGAACATTTCAAGGCTTTCCATGTTTAAATCTGGCCTAAAAAGATGAATAAAATAAAAATTGCCATAATGGATTTAAAAAATATGGAAATTGCGTACAAATACTTTCTTTTATTTTTTCTAAATTAAGGGAAAAAATTATCCGAAATATCTTGGGAAATTTGAGAAAAATTTTTCAAAAATTGAATTTTGAGAAAATTTCGAATTCAAAAAATTTTTGATTGTTTTATTGCCTTTTTGCTTAAGAATTCCCAAAAAGGCAAAATATCCATGAAAAAATCTAAAATATCCATATAAAGTCCAAATATACAAAAATATCCGAAATATCCACATAAAATTTGCTTTTTTGAACTCAAATCAGGCTAGAAATGTTTTTATTTGACTTTCAGGCCATTTTGAGCCTCCGCAAAAAATATCCATTTGGATATTTTTACATGCCCTAATAATGATGACAAAAAACATTTTACTTGTTCCATCAATTCGCGTTCCTTGTCTAACACTTTTCTCCGCTCAAACTCCAGCTTCTCTCTTTCCAAATTGATTCTTTCCAGCTCCAACTTAGGTAGATTATTATTAAAATTATAAATATATTTTTTTGGTTTATAATAACATTGTTCATTGATCTCTCCCTGGGCAATGGCGCATTATGAGCCATTTTCCGCGATGATTCATTGTAAAAGTTGGAGGGTTGATTAGGCTGAGCAGGTGCTAAAAAAATAAATAAAAATTGTTTTTTAATTGAACAATAAAAAATATAACCAGAAACTCCTCTGTGCAAAGCAGGAACAGAGCCACCATATCTGTTTTTTAGATAAAGGGCATATTGTAGTGGGAAAAGATGGAAAATATGTGCATTTTATAATTTAATCTTTCAAATAAATACCATATTTTCCTGTATTAAGTCCCCTCTCTGCAATTAGTCCCCACCCTGTAATATACCTCTGAAGAGGGGTTGAAAAATAAATCCCTTCACTGGATTAGGATCTCACGGGGTTCTGATTATCTCACGGGGTTCTGATTTTCTTCTTCTGGTGAAGAAAAAAGAAATTTACTTGAGAAAATTTCGCTATTTTGATCATTTTTAAAGAAATTAACAAATTATTTGCATAAATTATGAACAAATAACCTTTTAAAAATTTTTTTGACAGCATTTAGGATCATATATCATATGAAAACATTTGTCATCCACTTCATCATTCAAGAATGAGGTCGAAAAATAGTGCCCCCCCCCCTCTTCACGGCTGACTTGTAATCCTCCCCTGCAATTAGTCCCTTCCCTGTAATAGACCCTCCCCCTCTGAAGATGGGTTGAAAAATAGGACCACCTGGGGTCCTAATACAGGAAATACGGTACATGTAATTTTTTAAATATAACCTAGGTCGTTGTTGATCCATTGGTTGTGACAAAGGTGCTTCGGATTTGGACTGCTGGAGGGCTGATGATGAGGGATAACCATACGGAGCCCATCCATCGCTGAATATTGGTCTAACAAATTAAAGGGAATAATTAAGAGAAGAATAAATATCCGGGAATAATAACCGATAGGGAGGAGGAAGAGGTCCTAGCCATTCCTCGCTTAAAAATGAAAGAAAATAAAGTTGATCAGTTCTGTGGGGAAGAATACTCACGGCTAAAAATGAAAAGAAAATTTTCATGAATTCTGGGGAAAATACTCACGGAGGTCGACCATCCATGTCCCAAAGCACGCCATACATCCATTTCTTTCGGGAATAAATTTGTACCCAAAAGCTCACACGCTTCCAAAGAGAGCAATGGACTAAAAGTGGATAAATTAAAAAAAAAACCCCAAAAACCGGAACTTTGGTTTGGATTCAAAAATCCTTATTGTCTGAAAAGATTTTCCCTTACTAATGTAAATGATGGATCGGTCTCCCGATCTGCTGATACGAGTCGTTTATTAGTGTTAATTGGTTAAAGGACCATAACCATGGCTTAAAAAAACAGCGAAATCCTATAGTTTAGTCGAAAACTTTTTTCTAAGTTGCTTGACCCAAAGTATAAAAAGCCACTGTGCGGAATTTTATGCTCTATCTCCTGGTATTATTTAAAATCGGTCAAAAAGTTCGAAATAACGCCTAAATACGCTATTTTTGGGTTTCGGAAAAAATGTTTTTCGGTCGAAAATTTTTTGGTCGAATTTCGAAAAATGAAAAATATCAAGGGATAGCAAATAATATTCTGCACAATGAATTTTTATACTTTCGGCCTAGCAAGCTCACAAAAAAGTTTTCGATTGACCCATTTTGCGATTTTTTAACGCCCCATTTGGCGGTTTTTTAACGTGCTAGCAACGACCATAGTTACCTGTATACATGTTGAGCCACCTTCAAAAAAAGGATCAAAAATTTAAAATAATAAATAAAAAAATAAATGTCCAATTGCCTGTTGGCCCAGCCCCCAATGGCAAGCATCCAAAAGGACCGTTAAAGGGGTGAACAGGAAGTGGAGCAACTCGGGACTGGATGGTTCGTGTATGTGGTTTTGGAGCTTTGCCTGTAAATCTTCCTTTTTTAGTTTTTAACATTGTAACAAAAAACCAAAAGATTGAAGCAAAGTTTGAACTTTTGAAAAATTTCTGAAAATTCATCCAATGTCGGTATCTGGGCTCGCAAATGAAGTATGCCATTTTGTGTAGCTTTCATCGCTTCTTTGGCTAAATTTGATAAATTTGATTGCAAAAACCCATATTTGGTCGATTGTGTGACTTACGGCTCTCTCTATAACTCGGTTCAAATAAAAGTTAGTGAAATGAATTTGATGTCAAAAAATAGAGCAAAAATTAGCTAAAAAGTGAACCCAGACACGCTCGAATTGGCCCACCACGAAAAAAGTTATGGTCAAAATTATAATTTTGGCGCCAAATTCACAGTATTCTGGCCATAATTTTTTGCACAATGGATCAATAGCTATTTTTTGCTCTATTTGATGACATTAAAATCATTTCTGGAGGTTTGGTTTGAACCGAGTTATAGCAAATGGGCCACAAGTCGGGGCCGCAAATTTGGCACACCATTTGGTCAGTTCGGTCATTTCATAATAAATTATTTGTTGTTGCTCACCCTTTTTCCTTTTGCTCAGCTGTTTGATCTTCTGCTTTTGCATCTCAAGTTCCCTCTGGGCCAATGCCACTGATTGCACTTTGGCCACAAAACGTTCAATGTCATCAAAACATCGGTTTAAGGTGTTCTTTACGGGGGATAACTTTGTCAAATTTATTGGTTTGCTCGCATTCCCCCTACCACATCCATTTCAAAATACTCAAACTCCGCATTGTGTGGTGGATTTTCATGCGAAAAGTGCCCCTTGGACATTTCATGAATTGGGTTGGGATATACCATAGCTAAATAATTCAATAATAATTTTCGGAATAAGTTGAAAACGAAATATTTTCTTCTATTTTTTTGTTGTTTATTTTTTTGAAATAATTAATAATGTTTAAGCTTAATTTTTTCTAGATTATTTATAAAAATAAAATTTATTATTTTGACCGAACCCGTTTTGGTCGTCGGAGTCCTTCTGCTAACTTTTTGGTATTGTCCTCGCATATCTGTGAATTATTATGCTTTAAAATAGAAAACGAATAAAGCCCTGCACCATAGTAAATAAAGAATAAATTTTTATTAATTGGACAATCAAATGCTGTAACATATATCAGCTTTTAAACTGCCCGCCTTTGGAAAAGAAAAAAGAGACAAAAAAATTTTTCACATTTTTTTCACAAAATTTTTTCACAGAACGCAGTTTTTTCAGGTTTTTGACCCAATCTCTTAGGAAAGTCAAAGGTGAGGAAATCCAAAATTTTTTTTGAAATTTTTATGCAAATTGTAGAGAACATTTTGCTCTATCAAATGATAAAAGGGTTTCAAACATTCATTCTTAGCTTTATTCAGAATTTTTTAAAGGTCCGATTTTTCTTCCATCTCAAGATACCAAAAAGGGAAGCAATTTTGGAGGGTCTTATTCCCTAGTTGGATAAAGTTTATTTCCGATATTTGGGCTACAAATTTTAAAAAAAGATAAAAAATCCCTTTTTTCAATGAAAATTTAGGGGCAAGAAATGGATAGTGCAGGACTTTTGGGTCACCCTACAATTGTATAAGTCTTCAGCCACTTCACCAGCAGGAACATTGGTGCACTATTATTTAGGGGGGTCATTTATTTTTTTTTCATTTTTCCCCTCTGAAAATTTACTTGAAAAATGTGGAGTTCAGTCGGCACACTGCCGTTGCCATCCGGGACCGAATGTTCCAATACAATAAACACTTAGAATAATAATAATACTAATTTAATAAAAATTAGAGATCGAAAGGGAATAGAGATAGAAAAAATCGAAAAATATTTTTTTTGAATCGAACAAGTTTCAAATTTATTTTGGCTTATTTTCGAGCATTTTTCCTTAAAAAGAGATACAAGAGATTGAAATACCCTATTCTCTCTAATAAGGCCCCCTCTATTATAAGTTCCCCTAAAAAAAAGAAAAAAAATCTAAGCCTCTCCCTCTAACATAAGGTCTCCCACTATTACTAGGCCTTATAATAGAGAATTTACAGTGTATCAATTAAAATAGAAACATACACAAGATATTGTTGAACATGTCACGCGGATCAGAGGAAGAATGAGCAGTGGGATCCGAAACCAAGGCCATTGGAAATTCCTCTACCAAATTCTAATCAAAATGCTCCCATTCTAATACATTTAAAGCAACTGATCATACTTACGCCGTTTTCCTCGGAAACAGATATTCGGTCGGGGAACAGTGAAAAAAGCATAGGGACTGGGCTAAATGGCAAAATTATATATCGATAAATAAATAAATAAATAAAAAAAACCATATAGCACTGTTTTGTTCCATTTGTTTCAATTTGGTAACACCATCCGATGGCGTAAGGACAGAGAATTGCTTCCCAACCTATAATAAAAATTTGCTAATCACAATTTGATACGGTAGGGGACGTTTGAGTGCGGCCGATTGAGTGTGGAGGCAAGAAAAATCATTATAATTCGGTTCAAACGCAACCTAGAAAAACAAATTTGTTGTCGATAGATAGGTCTAAATGTCTATATATCATATGCGAAATCTGCGAAAGATCACAAACGCATATAAATATGAAAAGATCATCCAAGTTAGCCACGTGTCAAAAAATTATGGCCATATTTTTGACCAAAACCACGATTTTTTGGCTTATTTTGACCAACTTTTTTCATTTGACCAAGCCGAACGATTTTTTACAAGTTTATAGCAGACATTTTGAACCATCTTTTGAATCCAAAGTGTTTCTCTAGCTTGCGTTTGAGCCGAGTTATAACGATTTTTCTTGTGTCCATACTCAACCGGCCACACTCAAACGTCCTGTATCGATTTGATATTTTGTTTTTTTTGAGTTGTTATTGTTTTATTGTTTTTTTCTAAAGAAAATTTTTTCTTTTTCTAAAAAATTAATTGACCTTTGGAAAGTAAGTAAAAAATAAAAAACTGATGAGCCTAATGTTTATAATTTCTATTCCAAACTCACAGCAAAGGAAGCCAGGTGTTCGACATTATAAGAAGGCGGCATTTCATAGAATCTGGCACCATATCCATTGGATGACTCTCCAGCAACAGAGGAATTTGCCTTGAAGGTGAGAAGAAAATTATTAAAAAAGTACGGTAGATTTTGCATAGCTGGCATCATTCATAGGTGTACAAGGGGTGGACAAAATTTTCGGCTGCGATATGCGATATACCTACCCCCCTCCTCTCTCCTCATAGGAATAGGGGTCAAATTCTGTGATATTGATTCTATTGGAGTAAAAAATTGCGAAAATTATTTTTCGAACATTTTCTTTAAAGTTTCTCTACCTTAAACATTTCGCGATTAAAAAATTTCTATTTTTAGACAGATTTGCTTAGGTTTAGGAATATATTTAGGATGCTTGCAGATGCTATAGGGGCAAACAGAAGAAATTTAAAAAAGATACTCTTCTTAAGAAAAAATATCAGTTTTTCACTCTGATCTCGCAATAATTAAAAAAAGTTCGGTTTTAACATTGCTATAGCAATTTATGAGAAAATTTTTCCGATCTAAAAAACTGCAATATAGCAAAAATTGACAGAAAAAAAATTGAAGACTTTTTCCTCCTATCGCTTTCTTTCCAATTTTTTCCTCCTACCGCAAAAATTAACGATTTTTTCCTATCTACCGCTCGATTAATTTGAAATTCGCTGCGCTATGTGATATTGACCTCTCATCCTTGACCCCCTCCCTGTACACCTATGGTATCAATACAATTTTTTGTCATTTTTCATATTATAAAATTAAAAAAATATTTTTTAAATTAAAAAAAATATTTTTTAAGTGATGAGTAAAATCAAAAATTAGTAAATAAAAAATGAACCCGCATAAGGCTAGGAGGTTCTTTATTGCTCCTCAGTGTAGTTGTGGTAGTTACTGTTGTGTTAGCAGCCGCATTCCTTGGAGGAAAACGAGAACTTGATGGAGTTTCGACTGTGGCGGAAGTATGACTGACAAAAAATGATTTGATGAAAATCAATTTGGTTGGATAAGATTGGATCGGATAAGTAAGTCCTTCTCCTCAATCAGTGATTAGATATCTGCTTCTCCCCAATATATAAAATTCAAATATAAAAATTTGCAATAATTAAATTATTATTTTTACACATTTTTCAGGAAATTTTTAAAAGAATATCTTTCATGTTTCCGGAATGTCTAAATTTCAAGTAGTCAAGTAGTTTCAAAATAATCTTGTTGCTTTTGGGAAAAATATTTAAATGATATTTGCTTTCTGAAATTCCATAATTTCGGATGGAGTATATTTGTAACTTGTTTAATTCAATTTACAATTTAATTATTTTTCTATTCATTTTATTCAAAAATATTTTTTAACATTTTTTTAATTCCCTTTATTCGAGTAAATTTTCAGTTCAGAATTATTTGATTTAGAAATGCCCAAATACATAAAATGTCCTTGTTAGGACGCTAGTCATTAAAAAACGCCAAATTGTCAAAACCTAAACATTCTTTTTTAAAGTTTGATAGGGCCAAAACTGGTGGCCGGAAAAAGTCGGCCAGAAATTGTGAAAAAGAATAAAACTAATGGAATTTATTGAAGAAAGAAAAGGGAGGAAATGAAGAAGAGATTAGAAGAGGAGAAGGAAGATTGAAGTATGATATCAGTAAGATAAGAAAGAACACCTAAAATAGGATGAGTAAAGGAGGATGAATGTCATAAGTAGGGCGAGGATAGTTATGCATTATAAATTGGCAAAATATGCATATAAAATATGCTCAAAAAAACTCAAAATATGCACCAAAATATGCATTAAAAATGATATGCTTAAAATTTATTTTAAAAATACAAAAATAATTATTTCTACAAGCAACCCAGTAATGACGAATAAAGATTCATTTTGTTGATTTTCACTTCTCAAATTTGGAATATTTGCATAACTATCCTCGCACTAATCATAAGTGATTTCGACTCCAGAAAATTTCGCTCCGGCTCCGAATTACGAATTTTAATTCTGACTAGGAGCGGAGTTTGAGCTTACACCAACATTAATAAGAGTAAAATAAGGATGAATGAGTAAAGGCATGTGGAGGAATGAAGGTGCTAGGACGTTAAAAAAAGTGCCAACTGTAAAGGAATGGCCGAAAACTTTTTTTTAGAAGATTCCTCGACCAAAAATATAAAAAGCCTTTCTGCTGAATTTTATGCTAAAAATTTTGAAATATCCCATAAAAAACCTATTTTTTGGTATTCGGGAAAATTTCGAAATTTTTGGCCGAATTTTTAAAAATAAAAATTTGCACAAGGGATTTTTAAAATTTCGGCCTAGCAAGTCTTAAAACAATTTTCGGCCAAGACTTTACATTTAGCACTTTTTAACGCCCTAGCACCGGAATGAAGGGGAAAAGAGGAGCGGTAATTGTAAAATAATGTAATTCAAAAATCAAAATTAAAATAATTGGTGCATTTTTGAAAAAAATATTGTCCATTTTATAAAGAAAATATATATAATAGTGTTTTTAAAATGCCAAAACATTTTATTATAAACACTCACTAATAATAAGGTGGTGACTTTTCGTCTCGATTTAAGGTAGCGGCAGTTGAATTATTGTTGGTATACAAATTTGGTATCGATCCATACCTAAATGAAATGTGAAATTTACATAAATATGGACGAAATGGATTAAATTTTTTTTATATATTCATTTCCATTGGTACATCCATGCCTATCATATTTACCTATGTTATGTATATATATAAGGCGGCTCCCGGAAAATTGGACAGCGGGAAAAAGGACAGTAAAGCTTAACGAAATGAAAAATGAACATGAAAAATTGATAATAAAATCTATTTTTCAAATCCGATTGTAAATGCAAGAGTAGACCGTAATATGTACACTAAGGATGATATAAAACCAAAAAATGAAGTACACTATACTTTCTACTGGTTTTTAATGACTCTTTCAACTCATGAACCGTATATTTCCGTACTGGCAACAATCGAGAATGGTAAGTAATAATAGTACGTATTTTCTCAAATTTTCCTGTTATGTACATGCACTTTATTAAGTACGGTATACGTTCTACTGATTTTATGTAATTATGTTATATATGTCCTCCCTGACTACTTGTACGTAACATTGGTACTTAATTTTTTAAAATGTTTGTTTAACTTTAACGGAAGAATGATATAAAATAAAAAAAAGAAAAATCTGAAAAATATAAAATTCCAATTAGTGCATTGGAACAAAGATTAACAATTTTGATGATGATCACATGAAATAATTTTTTATTCTATCTTCTATTCCTGTCCTATTTTCCACTGTCCTTTTTTTCCGGACATGATATATGACTTATATGCACAAAATTTCCAAATAGGTATGTGCATAAAATGTGCACTAAAAGAGCCAAATATGCACAAAATATGTGACCTAAAAATATAAAAAAATTATCTAAAAAATTTATAAACTAATAAAACTATTTAAAATGGTTAATAAAACTATTAAAAAAATAAAATTCCAAAAAATCACCCAAATGGAGAAAAATGTATTATTCATTTTTTCTACAATTAATTTTTCTACAAAAGTAATTTTTATAATTTTTCTTAAAAATTAAAATTTTCGCCAT
>LDKF01000174.1:1751-32629 GCA_001026735.1 Rotylenchulus reniformis | reverse complement strand
CCCCTACTTTATTCATGTAGGTATGATGATTTTAAGATTTATATTTTTTTTTCAAAAATTGGTCCAAAAATGGGAAAATATGTCCAAAAATATCAAATATGCGCAAAAATGTCCCAAATATGGTCCAAAATATGCTGAATAGAAAATCAAAATATGCATTTAGAAAACCAGTTAAAAATCTGTTTTACGTGATTTTCAGGCCGTTAGAGTCCGCAAAAATATGCATAAAAATCGCGGCCCTAATTATCATTGATGATTATAGATCTTTGATAATAATTAGTCATACCTATAATGACATATCATCAACCCGTTCATTTCTTAGGAATAAAAATGAAAAAAATTTTTGAAAATATTATTCATTTTCTTATTCCATTTAGTACCATACAAATATCTTTCTTTCTTTATCTGCTGTGGCTGATAAGTGATGTGCAAGATTACCAATAACAAAAGATCCCCCCGATCACTACAGCAGCAGATCCCCTTCCCCTTATCCTTATCAATGGACGATAAATCTGATTCTCACTCTCACGAGAGACCGGTTCTTACGCGGTTGGCTGGGGGAATAATTTGTTATTGTGTGTATGTGTTTGCGGAGAAGGCAAACAATTTATATAATGTGGAAAATATATTTATTAATTGTTTAATGATAAAAATATAAATAAAACGTGTCGCGACATTCCAATCGTTGTAACTAATTTCAAACGCAACCAAGAGAAACAAATTAAGCGTCAAAAAATATAGAAAAAAAATAGCTACAAGATAAGCTTAAACCCATTAAAATTGGTCCACTGTGAACAAAGTTACGGCCAAATAGATGTTTTTGGCCAAATTCACTGTATTTTGGCCATAACTTTTTTCAGAGTGGACCAATGCAAATGGCTTAGGGTCATTTTGTAGCTAATTTTTGGCTCTACTTTTTTACATCAAACTAGTTTCTCTAGGTTGTGTTTGAACCGAGTTATATCGAATGGGGCGCAAATGTCGAAAAAGGTAACCAAATAAAAAATATTAAGAATTTTTAGACCCAATGGTTTAAAAATTCACAAGCATTTATTTTTCCTATTTTATTTATTTTTTGATAATTCTCAGACCTGTTCTGCTGTTGATAGGTCGGCAAGTGTCTCTGCTGCAGATGGCTGGCAGTCGATGTAGTTTTGCGCATTTAAATGGATTTGGAAAACCAATAAATAATATCTGAAAAAATAATTATAAAAGGTTATTAATTTATGTAAAAATGTTTTTTATTAATCATTAAAATTATTTGAACAGACAAATAGGTATATGCAAAATTTTGTGCTCTATCCTTTTGCCTTTAAATAAAACAATTTTTAATTATTTCGAATATTATTTAAAATTCCAAATAAACTAACGAAAAATAGCCAGCTTAAAAACGGGAAAAAAAATTTAAAAAAGGGTCAAATTTTTCGTGATAAGTACCCTCGAAAATGCCTGGGAAATTTTCATCCAAATTTTTCTTATCCGGAACTGTTATTCTTCATGATTGCTCTTTTTTAACATCTATGTAAAGCCGCTTCGATACGCTATACAATGGTCCGTTGTTAAAGCTATTCCATTAAGGGAATCGTGAAAAAAAGTGGGCGAGTGGAGGAAGAATGGAGCTGATGAATGAATGTGGATGGATGGATGAATGAAGAGGGGAAGGGCTGGAAGGAAGGATGATGATATTGGGAGGATGCGCGAAAGAATCGGAAAAGCAAAGATGGAAAACAAAATAAAATATTGTAATTAAGTATAAGCAAATGAGGGATAAAAATTTAGATAGTTAAAAGGGTGCTGGATCGTTTTTTAAAAAGTACCAAAACCCAGTATGTCCTCCAAAAACTTTTTTGTAAGGCTTTCTAGGCCAAAACTTTCAGCGATAAAGTTGTGCAGAATTTTATATTTTACCTTCTGGTAGTTTTAATATTTTGAAATTCGGCCAAAAAGTTAGTAAAATATAAAAAAAACGGGTATTTTGTGAAAATTACAAACTTATTGGCCGAATTTCAAAAATTAAAAATACTAGAAGGTAAAGTATAAAATTCTGTACAATTTTTTCGCTGAAAGTTTTGGCCTAGAAACGCTTTACAAAAAAAGTTTTTGGAGGACATACTGGGTTTTGGCACTTTTTTTAAAACGCCATTACACCTTTGAAACATTGCGCTCGGACTAAAGTTTTTTTCAGAAAAATTTGTTCTACATCTCATCCATTCAATTTCAGTTAAAATGAAATCAGAAAAAGCATTGTCTAGTATAAATGAAATATTTGAAAATATTTTGATGCCAGGATAAATTTGATGTAAAGCATGGAATATATATTGATGAAAAATTTGTAGTGGGTAGAAAGGATAATTAACAAAAAATAAATTTTTAAATTATTAAAAACGTATTGGATTGATGGCTTTTAATGCATAATTTAAGTAAATCATTTTTATTATTTTCTAATGAAATTTCATTTTTGAGAAAATAAGGCACTGTAAATATTTCTGATGAAGGATTGTAAATAAAAAATAGAAAAATATAGAGACATTAACTCACCAATTAACATTGATAAGGAATTATCTGATGGATCGATAGAGATAAAAATTTACTTATGAACTTTTTATACGCGGATCGACATTTGGGGATCCCGACATTTGTGGATTTTGTTATACCTTGGCTTAAACCTAACTTAGTAAAATAATTTTGTTACCAAAAAATAGAGCAAAAAATTAGCTATAAAATAAGCCTAAGTTCATCCGAATTTGGCCCACTCCAAAAAAAGTTATGGCCAATATACTGTGTATTTGGCCAATAATTGTATTTTGGCTATAACTTCTTTTGCAGCGGATCTTGAGCTTAATAGGCTTATTTTGTAGCTAATTTTTGATCAATTTTTGATAATAAAATTATTTTTTTTAGTTGCTCTTGAGCCGAGATATGTCGAATAGCCATTTTATAAGGATAGTACGATTTCTTAATAAGGCTGGGTTTTTTTTTATAAATTATTATCAAATGCGAAATATTGTTCGTACACTAACTTAATAAAATAAATAAAAATATATAAATAAATTAAAAAATTGTACATCCTAATCGGACCCAGGCAACCAACATCGCTCTGTTGCTTGTTGATCAACAAGTCATCCCACCGATCGATTGGAAATTGGCGAAGACCTTGACCGAGCTCCGCGCGCACGTCGATTATATTATAGGTATGTTGAGGGTATGTAGTTGAGGAATGGAGGTAGAGAAAGAAGAAAAGATGGGCAGAGAGAAATAGTATGGGGAGATGAATGAAGAGGGAAAAGGATCGGAAAATTAGCAAAAATATTTCATTAAAAATGGAATAAAAATTTAATTTATTCCGATTTTACGAAGGTTTTTAGAGAATTATCAGATTATTACAAGGTGACTATGATGAATGATCGTTAGTTATATTCAATTAACATTTCAATGAAAGGCAATGGATCCAGAATAGAGATCGGATTAAATTCATGAAAAATCTTTAAAAATCAGAATCTTGTAAAATTTTGATCTTGACCCATCCAAATTATTTTACGAGATTTAAGATTTTAAAAATGCGATTAAATTAAATTGAAATTTTTAAAATTTGGAACTTTTTATAATTTGGAGAGCTTTTTTATGAAATTGGTCATTTTTTGCTTAAGATAGAATAATCAATAATAAGCCTAAAAAAAACTAAAAAATCAAGTATTGTATTGTATCGCACCACATTAGAGTATTAAATGATCGGACTCGGTCGACTGAGTCCCCACGATTGAGTCCTCACGATTGAGTCCCGACACGATTGAGTCCCCACGATTGAGTCCCCACGACTGAGTCCCCGTTGTTTAGAGTTGTGTTGAGTTCCCTTCCGCTTACCTTCCAGAGCCCTTCCGCGTCCTTCCCAGGCCCTTCCGNCGGATGGATGCGGAAGGTGGATAGAAGTGATTCGGATGGATGCGGAAGGTGGATAGAAGTGACGCGGATGAATGCGGAAGGTGATTAGAAGTGACGCGGATGGATGCGGAAGGTGACTAGAAGTGATGCGGAAGAATTGGGAATGGGGACTCTAATGACCCGATAACAACGGGGACTCAGTCGTGGGGACTCAATCGTGGGGACTCAATCGTGTCGGGACTCAATCGTGGGGACTCAATCGTGAGGACTCAATCGTGGGGACTCAGTCGTGGGGACTCAGTCGACCCCCACCCTTAAATGATACCAGTGGTTTGCTCATCAAAATAAATAAAAAAAGTAACCGAATGAATAAGCAAATAATTTATTGTGTACGAAAAAAATAATTTTTTATTTAAATTTAAATTTTATTTTAATATGTAAAATATTCAATTTTAAATTAATAATTAAAGAATTAAGTAATATAAAATTAATATAAACTAAACAAACCTTTATATAAATTGAACATAAATTGGTAAGATGTTCAATCCTGTAAGCAATTTAAAATGGTATGTAAAAAAATTAATTATAAATTATTTTAATGTATTTATGTAGGCATTTTGCATTTTGCCTTTTACATTTAATTTTTTTTTTATTTCTTATTATTTTATTTTTTATTGTTTACATTAAAGATTTTTTTAAATTTATATCAATAATATAAATTTTGTTTATTTTTGTATTATCTAAATTAATTTTAAATTTATGAATAAATCCAGAAATCTTTTGGTATTAACAACAAATTTAGCACAAAATTGAAATTAAAAAAATACGAAACAATAAAAGAAATATGCAAAATGTGAATTGGAGTTACGAAAATGGTATTGCAACGTATTACATAAAAAATCACAAATAAACCACAATAAAGGATCAATGATCGTAATTTTTAAATTTATTTGGCATATTCGTAACAAATTGAATGAACGTTCTTCATTCCCACCATAAAATTGTGGCGTATTTGGATTTTATGTGTTTATTAGCTTATAAAAAGGAATTATAATAATTATTCAGTAATTTATTTATCGACAAAAAATATTAAAAATACCATTCAACTTTATGATTTTTTTTTTGAAAATCATGACATCTTTAGGCGTAAAATTTATTTAAGTAGAAAATTCTTTTTAGAGCCTTCATATTATGAATTTATTCCCTAAAATAAACCATCATTAAATCGAATGGTAAAAGGGTTTTATTCTTACAAGTTAGTAATCTAGTTTCATATAACGTTCATTCTTCATTCTATTTTTCGTAAAATTTAATTATATATGCAATAGTAAATGTTCACCTCATTTTATGAGGTGAACATAAATATTATTTTTCATTAGAAAGTTCAAAATATTAATTTATTTCATCATTTTACAAATGCAAAAGTTAATTTACATTTAAATGTCCATTCTTTTTTATTTGGAATTCTTAGGTAGAATGCTCAAAAAATAATTCACAATTTAACATTAATCCAATCCATTTAAAGATTAAATTAATATATCGAATCAACAACCATATAACATTGTTATTCTGGCCAAATGTGGCAAAATGGCAAAAATATGGCATTCTAAAAGAATGAAAAAATTAATTTAAAAAAATTATTCAAAATAATCAAGTACAGAAAATAAAAAATTTATTACTAAAGTGTAAGAAGTATTTTATCTTATTCGCTAAAAATTAATTTTTTTTATTGTTTTTTCCAGATCCATTAAAAATGAACTTTACCTTCCCATTGCTCAACTTTTTTGGCGCGATGTTCTTTTCTTCATTGTGGATCCATTCGGGTATAAAAAGCAATTATAATACTAAATCAATTATTCGTAAACAAAAATAAATATTAATTTTATGGTTAGTGATTCCAAGCTATTTTCATCTTTAAAATAAAATAATGAGATTAATAATTTAAAATAATTATTTGGTTATTAAAAATGAAGAGCAATCATTATATATATTTTTTTAGCATCCTGGACCATTTATCATATGCCATTAAGTGAAATGTCTCAATTTTTGATCAATTTTAATGCATTTTTCGAGTCAAAATGCCAATTGGAATTGGAAATAAATGAATGGAGGAAAATGAAAAAGGAAAAACAAAAAGAAAAGGAAAAAGAGTTGAAAAAATGTTTGAGAGAGATGAGACTAACGGAGATCGGAAACCATTTTGAGGGACCAGAACCGATGGACACGGACCAGAATGGCCAGAACATTGGCCATAATCAGAATCAGAATATATTTCTGAATCCGGACAAGAATGTTCCGATTAAGGCCAATACGGCCATGAACATGATGCTCGCAAAAATGCTCTTGGCAATGATAAAGGACACATCAGCCTGGAGATTCTTCAAAATTGTAATAATTTTGGGATTTTTATAATAAGTGGCTTTATACATATTATGGCATCAAATTTAATCATTAACTTTTTTAGTTATTGATTTTTTTATATATCCAATTAAATTTTTGTTTCATAAGTCGCTGTTTCTTCTCGGCTCTAAAAATTAATATTTTTATTTTTTTAAAGAATGTATAAAATTATGCAATTATAGAAAATAAATTATACATTTCGATTTAAACTTCCAACCAAGAAGAGTTTACTTTTTCGTAATTTTTAATTAAAGGATCATGAATTTGACGAATTAAGCATAGTGTTTATTTTTTTGAGTCGTTATTTAAAAAATCAAAACTCAAAATTTCCTTTAAAAAACTTCTTTAACCAAGATACACCAAAACTACAAAAGGTAAAAAATATATTCAGATTTCTCTTTTGACTTTTTAGTTTTTCAAATCCTGAAAAATTCTGAAAATTTTTAAATTTTTCAAACAATCTTGTATTTCTCGAATATTTCAAAAACTTCAAGAGGCGAAAATCTAAAAAGGACAAAGCATCTTTATATTTTGGTCTATCAGGTCCTAAAATTTTTTAAATGAGTTTGGATATTTTTTAAATAACACCGCTATGATATTTTTTATCTAAAGATATTTGGTGTCGAATATCATCGTTTTTTATTAACAACTCATTAGCACAATAAATATTCAATATTAAGCTCAAAAGGCAACCAACAGGAAACAATGCGTTTTCGGGTGAATTCGGGCAGCAATTGGCCAACTTGGACCCTGGCCAAAATTTGCTGGTTTTGTCAGAACTTTTTGGGAAAACATCGATGTTTGCAGAATATTTGGAGAAATTTGTCAAAGGGAAAGAAAGGGGGAAATTGGCCAAATTGGGGAACAAAAGCACATTGATCCAGTTGGAATGGTATCAAGAAATGAGGTGGAAGTTCGGGAAGGCGGAAGATCTGGTGGATGGTCTGGTGAGAAAGGAGTTCGCCGAGCTAAAGTAAATTGGCGGACCTAATCGTATCTAAATTAAAAAATAAATAATGAAAAGAATAAAATGAAATTTATAGAAGCTAGGCCAGGAGGAAACTTTTGGTAATTGCATTTTATTAATTTTTTATTTTTTCATAAATTTCTGAAAAAATCGTTTGCAGCAAAAAGTGTATATACCGTATTCTCTCTAAAATAAGCCCCCTCTCTAAAATAGGCCCCCTCTCTAAAATAGGCCCCCCTTTGGGAAGGTTTGAAAAAAATAAGCCCCCTCTCTAAAATAAGCCCACTCTCCAAAATAAGCCCCACTTGTTTTTTTAAAATAAGAACCTGTTTAAAAAATTTTGAAAAATATACTATTTTCTTAAGAAAATTGATCAATTTTTTGCTTAAGTTAAGTTTTAAAAAAAAATTGAAAATTTTTTAAAAAATATATAGACCCTTTTCTTAAGAAAATTAAGTTAAGTTAAGTTTTTTGGTAATATTTCGCGGTATTTTGTCGTGGTCGCTAAAAATTATTTTCGACATTTAGACGAATTTTCTTATTAAATTTAGTTAATTTTTCGCGTCCGATGAAGATAATCTAATGATAAAGGGGCCACTGGAATAAAATTTGAGGCTTTGGAAAAGTTTCTTAAGAAAATTGGTCAATTTTTCAGATTTTTCCTTTTCGATTTTTTTCTTCTGATTTTTCGGCTATGGGGGCAGTTGCCCCCGTTGTCAAAATTCCAGAATGTGCCTTTGAAATTTTGTTTAAAAATTGTTGTTTTTTCATTTTTCAATTTTTAAAAAATATATTTATAAAAATTTATTACTCATATATCCAATTTTAAATGCCTAATATTGCTCACTAGGGGGGTTCAAAAAAAAAGCCCTCTCTCTAAAATAAGCCCCCTCTCTAAAATAAGCCCCTCCCTTGAGGGGGTTTGAAAAAAATAAGCCCGGGGGCTTATTTTAGAGAGAATACGGTATTTACTTAAGCGAACATATGTTTTTACAGTACGCGACTTACTATTAGTGCTGCTCGAGACCCAAAGTTTCCTGAGACTCGAGAAACGAGACCGAGAGCGAGATTTGGCCTCGAGACCGAGACTTGACCCGAGACTCGAGACCCGAGACTTTTAAAGTTTTTGCAAAAATTCACTTTAAAAATCTCAAAAATTCAACTTATTACAAGATTTTAGCAATTAGGTATTAGTTTTTTTTATCAATTATTTTTGGGGTTTAGCTACCATATAGGTATTTTTTCTTAAAATTTTCTAGAAAAATAGAAGATCTTCGAAAATTTTCAACAAAATTTAGAATTTTTACATTGAGATCACGGTAAATTACCGTAAATGCTCTAATATAAGACCGGGGTCTTATATTTTTCAGACCCCCTCAAAGGGGGGTCTTATAATAGAGCAGGGTCTTCTATTAGAGCAGGGTCTTATAATTTTCAAACCACCTCACGGGGATTGGAATAATTTATTAATGATCACTTATTTTTTGAAAATTTGTTTTTAAAGAAAATAATCCGCCATTTACGTAAATAGTCAAAAATAAAAAGTCATTAAAATTTCGCAACATTTTACTTTCGATGTCAATCGTATGACGACTCCTTTTTATCAAAAGTTATTAATCTATGAATGATATCAAATTTTCACTAAAGATCATTCGTAAAATGTAGTCGATTTTGAAAAAAATTTTATTGCTTAAGGTAGATTTTGGAGAGATTTTACTTTAATAATGGGTGCCGGCGGCCTCGACCTCGATAGTGGCCACCGGAGAAAATTTTGGAATTTCAGACTCAATCGTAATAAAAACTAGACAAAATTTCCCCCTTTTTCTCTCCCCTTTTTGATTTTTCCCCCCTTTTCCCCGATCCCACCTCCGTACGATTGACTTTCGAAAAAGTCTACAATTGACGATCGAGGTGGGGGTGTTGACCCCCTCCTTGAATATCTACGTTACAATTAGAGAATCATAAATCGCTTCAAAATTTTTTTGGGAATTTCAAACCTCTAATGACTGTCATTATGTCTGTTCAAAAGAGAATGGGTCTTATAATAGAGCATGGTCTTATATTAGAGCAGGGTCTTATATTTTTCAAACCCCTTCAAAGGGGGGTCTTATATTAGAGCAGGGTCTTATAATAGAGCAAGGTCTTATATTAGAGGAAATACGGTAGGTATATCTAAATCATAAAGCATAAACATCAAAATTAAAATACCATGCTATTTGATTACTGTCCCCAAAAGTCCCATTTAAAAAGGGAAGGGGTTGATTGGTGTATGACTTCAAAAGTTGCCGGCGGTCCCGATAAGGGCCGCCGTGAAAATTTTGAAAATTTAGAATCTTTTTTAAAAGATTTTGTTCTTTTATAAAGGATTTCGAAGAATTATCTTGTATAAAATTTCAAATTTTTCAAAAAATTAAATTTCCTATTATCTTTTTTGCAAAAAATTCCAGATTATCCAGTGCAAAAAAGTCTCGATTTCCGAGACTCAAAACCCGAGACCGAGACTCGAGATCGAGACTCTCGAGCAGCACTACTTACTATGATGAATTAAGTTTAAGCGTAAAAAATCGAAAGCAAATTAAGTTTTTATTGAACACATTCTTTCATTGATCAAATAAACTTTTTTTTTATCAAAATATAATTATGAATGCAAAATCGAAGCTCGATCGAGATCTCGAAAAAAAATTCATCAAAATTTTTCGAGATCAAGATTTTCGATAATCTCGAATCGAGATCCATCTCGAACTAAAAGTCCAGTCTCTATAATCATTTCTTTCTTTTTTCCCTTATATAAGTAAGAAAAATGTTCTTACTTGTTAATATCAAAAAAATAGACAAATAAAAATTTGCTAAAAATTAAGCAGTGTTGTTAAAAGCTCCGACTCCGACTCCGCTCCGACTCCGGAGTCGGAGCTGGAGCCAAATTGTAGGAAAGGCCGGAGCCTGGAATCGGAGTCGGAGCCAATTTTTTCGAGGAGCCGGAGCCCGGAGTCGGAGTCGGAGCAAAAATTTATCGGAGCCGGAGCCCGGAGTCGGAGCAAAAAATTCCGATTTTAACGACACTGATATTGAGCCTACTTCAATATGAAAATTTCAATTCAATTCAAAGAAGCTATAACAAATTAAACACACGTACCACCTATTCCCGCGAGATTGAGATGCTACCTTACGATTCATCTAAACCACAATTCGTCTAAGCCATGATTCGTCTAAACAGCAAAAAGGTCAAAATCCTCCATTAAAACATGCCATTTACGGGTTCTACATGCCGTCTAGGGTGATCTACAAAACATCCTGGGGGGGGGGGGGGGGNGTCTACATGCCATTTTGTGGGTTCTACATGAAATGTATTTTTGAATTTTTAGACGAATCGTGGTTTAGACGAATCATGGTTTAGACGAATCGTGGTAGCGCCGGTAGGATACCATGATTTTAAAATGCCTTAATAAAATTTAAAAATTATAAAAGGTGGATAAAAATTTTAGGAATTCAAACTGGATCCAACAATATAGGGATTTTCATATTTACGACGGGTGGATTGAGCAGGAGGAAGATATTGCTGGATGGAAGTTATATCGTAAGAAATTTACAAAAAATTGCTTTAAAATTGTAATTAAAAAATAAAAATTGACGAAATTCAAAATTCGTCCACGAAACTTTGGGACTAAAAATAAATTCTGACGAAAAAACGGACTTTACAGAAAAAATTTTTATTTTTAGCACCTTTTACAAATGGAATTTTTTTCGCGGAGGCATTGCTGGACTATTATCATTATAACAAAACCTGGAAAATATTCAATAAAGGAGAGGGCGATTCCGAAGGTTTTTTGGAGGGGGCAAAAAGAATTGAATCCATCAAAAATTGGGAATTCGGAGTGCCAGAAGTTGTTGTGAAAATACACCGAGAAGTTGAAGCGAAAGTTTCAGAACTCATTGAGGTGACTGCTGTAAATAAATCAACTAGATGCAAAATAAATTACAAAAATTCAATGTTGCTTACTTGATTCATTTCGTGATGAATAGGGTTGGCACTTTTAGGGAATTTCCCTAAGCCAAAATAGGGACCTATTAGGGAGCAAAAAAGGCCAAAATAGGGACAAAATAGGGAGCTATCTAGCGAAAATAGGCAAAAATAGGGACAAAATAGGGAGAAAGGTAGCGAAAATAGGGAAAAATAGGCAAAACATTTTCCCATTTTTAGGGGTGTATTTTTCAAATTTTCGCCAAAATTGCTTTATTCTCGCCTCTCACAATTGCAAATGATGTATTTTTCCAAATTCTCAGGGGTGAAATTCTCAGGGGTGAAAAATATTTTTGTAAATCGAAAAGGATCTCTCCACATCACATGAAGTCATTGGCGCAAACTTCATAGCTGCCATCATAACAGTTGCATGGTTGACCTGCTCCAACATTTTGACGGAAATTAATTGGGGTGCATTGAAATGGTTTGGCGACAATTTTCCAATCAATAGATTACAAACATAGCGGCCTAATGAATCCGTTGTTTCATCTACGGTGGCCCAAATGTATGAATCCCCAATTTTTTGTTTAATACGCTCCATTGACTTAATATTTTTTTATATTTTATTTTTTAATTAAAAAAACCTGACGATAGCAGCTTTCCATCCATCCGTTGTAAAAACATCTTTTGAAACTTTAGAATCCATTTACGAACCTTTTTAATCCTTTTGCTAAAAAAAATTTAAAAAATGGGTGATTTTCATAAAATTTCATAAAAAATAAACCAAAATAGGGAGAAAATAGGGAAAAAATGGCGAAATAGGGAAAAATTTAGCCGCGCTTACAGAAATAGGGAAAATAGGGAAAAAAAAGTCCATCAAAATACGTTTAAATATGTCTAAAAACGCGTTTCTGAGCGTTTCCCTACGTTTACATGTCTTTAAAAAAATAGGGAATTCCCTAAAAGTGTGAATTACCCTAGTGATGAATTATCCAATAACAAACAGCTAAATGCAATCATATTTTTTTTTCAAAATCTGATTAAAAACGGAATTATAATATCGGAATTCAAAATTCATTGGAAATTTATAGGATATGGTGGCGTGAACTTTTTAAATTCATTTTTGAAAAAACTGTTATATAGTAGCAAAATTGTTTTCCGATAATAATTTTTTTGATCAATCTCATAGAATGGAGATGCCGGAAAAATAAAATATAACAGTTTGGAATTTGGAGGGACAAATCTGATTAAGATAAGCTTACCATGATAATCGCAAAAAAAACTCTAAAGACCTACAGCCTCTGTCACAGTAATGATTTTGTATTTTTAATAAAAAAATATTCATTTTTACTATATATTTAAAAAACTCCAATATTAAATAAGATTAATCTTTTTTATCATTTAATTTAAAAATTATTTTTAGAAATTTGGGCTGAAATTGCACAAAAAAGAACAATTGAGACTAGGTATTTTGGTACTTTTTCGATCAGCTTTACAAATTGTGCAAAATATTTCAAATCGAAAGTTAATTGATGGGGATAAAAGCAATAAACTGATCGGCAAATTGAAGGACCAGATGGAAAACATTGTGAAGGAGGTAAAAGAGAAGGGATAACATAAAAAAATAATAATCAGGATAAAATAAAATTGAAAATCCAAAAATGGCAAATAAAATTATAAAGTTCGTTAGAATCTGTTAAATTGGCTATTGTTCGAATTTGACAATTTTTATTGGCTATCAACAATAAGTAAATTCATAAGCCAAATATTTGTGGTAGTTTTTTTGTTGCAAACATAGCCCTAATGGAGGACCTAGGCCATTCTATCTGGGCTATTAAAAATAAAATTTTGAAAAGCGATAACGATATGCGATAAAAATCAAAACGCCATACGATTCAAAGTTGATAGGCCATATCCAGCGTTGGGAATAGCTCCGGTTCCGGCTCCACTCCGGCCATATCGGCGATATGCGATACGATATCCAGCCCTATTATCTATTATACAAGTCAGCTATCTTCTATGTTGACAGTTATACTTTAATGGTCAGATTCTTATTGTTAGGCTCAAAATTAGAAATCGGGTGACTTCGCGTTTCATATGACCTTGCCTCCCCCCCCCCTTTCAGTAGGGAGGTCCTCATTTTTGGGGGAGGGTTTTGGGGGGAGGGGGTGTACGTACATTTTAACATACTGAAAAAAATATTAGCAAGAATTTGTGGCAATAATTTAGCCTTTACATCTTATCTATATGAAAAATTTAAAATTTATTTTGATTCGGAAAAATGCAATTCCACATCCCACATGTATAAAAGGAATTTAATTAATTAAACATCACAATTCAAAGGGTTTGAGCTTCCATATGTTGAGTACCGATGATGGATCGGACAAACGTACAAATGATAAAAATCGGCGCAGAATAAAAATGCAAAACATCGAAACTTTGAAGGGAAGCGAAGTCTTTTATTACGATGAAGAAACAGGGGAAAGGATGAAAACACTATTAAGAGAGTACCGAAGTAAGAGAGTAAACGAGGAAAAGTATGAAAATACGGTAGAAGTGGGGATTGAGGAGTTGGACCAGGCTCAGCAAGGGGATTTGGTGCCAATATTTGTGGAGGCAAAAGTGGCAGATGCCGTGGGAGACATACTCAGGAGAGGAGGTACAAACCATGGTAGAAACAAAATTAATAAAATGAAAATTTGGCACCGATTGAATTGCTTTGAACCTAAAATTTTATTCATTGAACGGCAAAAAAGTAGATGAGAAAAGGGAAAAGGTCAAAGAGAGAAAGGTCAAAGTAAAACTTTCTCTTCATAAAATCTAAGAGCCAAAAATAAATTTTTAATGGAATTTTTGCACCGATTTTAGCAATAACATTATTAAAAATGTATTTGATTGTGAATTGAGGATTACCAATTACTTTTTTGATAGTATTGCAAATTTAGAAACGCTTACCATGATTGATTGGTGCCACAAAAATCGTTGGGAAATGCCACTGATGGAAATTGCTTTTGTGGTGGACAAATTGCGCCAATTTTTTCATCCAAAAAAGACATTGGAGGAATGGTACGAAATTGAAAAGGGAAAGAAAATGATAAAGGAATTGGCCCCCAAACAAATCATGAGCTCCATCAAAGAAGTTTCTTACCAAGAATTGTTGGACAGGTTCTATTTCTCTCTTATTATATTTAGAATTGTTTATATTGAGTGCAAATATTAAAATAATTTTTAATGGCAAAAATATTAAAATAATTTTTAATGGTTTTATGCTTTATTTTCTATTTATTACATTATCTTACCAAACAAAACAAAGGGGTCCAAAAGATTTCTGCTGGATTTAATTCAGCTTAAAGGTCATACGGATTTTTAATTTTTATTTTATATATTATTTTACAGTTGGAATGATGAGTCCTTCTTCTTGGTAGCCGGAGAACCAACCAAGAAATTTTTCAACAAATTGGCCAATTTGTTTGATTTCATTGTTAATACTCACACAAATCTTGGAGAGAATGCCAAAAAAGTGATTTTGCTAATGGAAATGCTCAAATTTGGGCGATCAGTATTGGTTAAAGTGATCGAAGGTAAAAAATGTTTTATACAGATAGGGAAAATTTTGGAAGTTGAAAGAAAAAATTAAAATTTTATGCCAAAACGAAATAATTCACGTATCATTATGTTGTAAAAATTTGAAGAAAATTTTAGACAATGTTATAAAAGGTCTAAAAATTTTTGTTTCATTGTCTAAAAATCTTTGAGCTTTTTGATTGGAAAAAACGGTTTCGGTTAATCGTGGGGTGTCAATTAATTTTTCCATCAATCATAATCCATCAAATTTATAAAGAGCACACAGAGTCCAATGATGTAATAAATGCACAAAAAAAGTATTTTGACGCAAAATATTACGGCGGAATACTCAGACAGATCAGATACAACGGGATTCCCAAAAGAATGTAAATTTCACAGTTATTATGAGAATAAATTAAAATTATTTATCTCAATTTTAGACGAAAAAATGATATTTTGAAATTTTTTTGATTGGGACAGGGAAACCGTTGTATTTTTTCTTTAATTTAGAACTGATAAAATGCAAAATATATTCGAATGGGACAGATCAGAAGGACTTTGGCACTATTTTCAAGTGGAAACAAAATATGAAAATGCGGTGAACAGTGAGGTGCAGATGAGAGGTAAATAAATGAGACATACATAAAAATTAAAAATAAATATTAAAGGGCTGGTTCTAGAACGTTGAAAACAGCCAGAATATTAGACCAAAAATTTAAAATTTCTCTTTATTTTTTTTCAAAAATTTATAATAAAAAACAATTTTTCTATTTCGAAAAAATTGGAAAAAATTCATGGCCAATCGGGAATAATTTTAAATTTTTTGGTAGTGTAGTTTTATTGATTTTTTTATTTCCTATTTATATAATGAAGAATTTTTTAAATTTTCTACAATAAAAAAATAATAATCAAAATTTGTAGTTGATATTGGCACGATGGCTCATGGCCATATGGTCGGGAAATTTGGCCAATTTGTCAGAGAAAATTGTGGAAAGAATTTGTGGAATTTTGAGAAGAAAGATGGTTTAAATGAATTATTGGCAAATTGTGCAGATCGAATAAAAAATAACTTTGGAGAATTGGCCAAAATGATCGGAAATTCAGAAGAGAACAAAGGGGTCCAATTGATCAATTTGCTGGTGAATACGCTGATCTGTGAGCACCAATCACGGGTGCCTGGAAAATGGGTAAATTTCAGTATTAGGAACAAAGTATTAAAAAAGATTAATACATTATTTTTTAGAATTGTCCTTACATTTCGGACCTTTCGAATGTAAAAATGGAATCGCCTGACAACGTGACACGGTTCTCCATGCTCCATAGCATTGTTCCATTTGGCCGAAAGGTGAGAGGAAAATTCAAAAACATTTTTTCAAATAAAATAATAAAAAAACAATTTTTTGTTTTTAATCTTGCTGATATTATCCCGTACATTTTTATGATTTTGATTCTAATTATTTTTAATCAAAGGATATGAAAGTTTTATTTTTTAAATAAATAATGAAACAAAATGTCCAATAATTCTATTGGTATATTAAATTACTTTCAGGAAGAATGTGGTTCGAACTCTTCAAGCAGACATGCCCAATTTCCTCCCGATTTGGCCATCTCCGTGCTCCGGGGCCTCCTCCAATTTGGCCGATTGTTCATGGAACATTTTGGAATTTTCGCGCTGGAACAAAGAAGCATCCGAAGCATTTTGATGCCCTGGAAAAACATCGCAATTTGGAGCGTAGACGAAGATCGGCCGGGGGATGTAATTGAGGATCTGCTTAATTCCCTCAAAAATGGTAAAATAAATCCATAATCAAAATCTTTAGCTTGATAAGTTAGCCAATAAAAATAATTAATTAATTAATTAATTATTGTTTAAATTTACTTTCCAAACCCTAATCAGAACTGACCAAATTAGTCTAAGATAGAATTAAATAAAACGACATTTTTCTCGGAATTAAAATTATATACAGCCCAGTTTTTCAACCGGTGTCCAGAAGTCCAAAGGAAAACAATATGAAGCGATGATTTTATCTTCTATCTTATATTGTCTTTTCGTGGCGAGGAAAAAGAGGAAAAATGAGAGATAACATTAACAGACACTGTAAATTCGGTCATAGAAGATTTCTATGGACACCAAAAAAATATCCTCGATCTGTATTATATAACATTAGATAGAAAATAAAATTCCATACCAATTTCCTCTTAAATATATTTTTTAGTTAAGATACACACCATCTATAAGTAATAATTTAATTGTTATTATTAATAATTTGATTACAACAAATGAAGATTATTCGATTTTTAATTAACGCCCATTTTTGCATCATCAATGACATTCTAAAGAAATTAATTTCATCCGATAATTGAGTGGAAGAAGTCACCCATCTTTACTATAACCGAAATTAAATTTTTAAAATTAATAAATCAGGATTTATGAAATTCATTTCACCAGGATCTGGCCGTTAAAATGTCAAATGCTTAAATGATTTTTTAAAACAAATACAGTAAAAAATAATAAAATTTTTATTTTGTTATTATTAGCTGGTCTAACCGAAAATATCGACCGTGAATTGCGTGAAAAGATGGAGGAACAATTGACCAAAATATATTATGAAGAGAAAGGAAAAAAGGCCAAAAGAATTAAATTTTCAAGGATGGACACAGATTCAAAATCCAGCAGCAATGAAGAGAAAGATAATGATACTTCCGATTGGACACTTGAAGCTTAAGAAGAGAAAATGTTTCAGATTTTACAAGAGAAATTTCGGTTCCTTGTCTTGATAGGCTTTTCTAACCCCTCTTGATATTTATTTTTTGTGTTTATTATGGATGGAATTATCGTAAATATTTTCAATTTTTTTCTAAAAAAAACTAATTGATCTAATTTAAAGAAGATGATTAGTACGATGTCCTATTCCCATCCCGCAGGGGTCACTGATTAAGATTACGACCCTCTCAGCTCCTTTCCGAAATCGGATTTTTTATTTTGATTTCACTTTCCTTGGTGTTTTTGAATTGGCATATCGATATTATTCATTCATTGGCATATACAGAAATTATTTCCCATTTTTTTAAAAAATATTTTTGTTATAATTACTATTTTCATCGGATTTTCTAAAGAAATAGAACATATAATTATTTTTTTATAATTTATCGGAATTCTTATTAGAAATTTCTGCTCAGGTTGGTAATTTTAAATAGCAATATTTTGAGCTAAAATATGTCACAAATTTTTGTTTCCCGTCTAAATTCTCAAAAACAGAAAGAAACTTTTTTAGAGAATTCTTGATTTGAGATCGATTTCAAATCCAAAATTCGGTCTCTGTCTTTTTATTTAAATAACTATGTATAAGATCGCAACTTCCATTAATTTTGCTCGAATATTTATTTTCTAAATAATTAGCCTTTTTTTTTGCTATTTCATTTCATAAAAAAATACATTTTATTTACCACTTTGTATATAGGTGCAAAAATAGAGTTTAATAAATTAGTTTTAATAAAGCGCAAAAATTATCAGAAATTGTTGCATTGACTTGTCATGATTTGGTTGATTTGGTTTTATTGATCCATTTTTACTTCTTCCGTGCATATACATATAAAAACCATTTTGAAAATAGATAAATTATCATTTTTATTCTTTCAAAAATTTCTAAATAAATGAATAAAAATTTATTGCTTACTGTGAGCCTTTTCACAATTATAATTGGAATTCATAGAAATCTCTACACAGGTACTTGTCATTCAAATAATGTTGCATTTTATAGGATCTGCTTTTTTATATTAAGTTTGTTTTAAACCCTTAAATTTCGGGTAAGTAATGACCTTATGGTTCGGGCCAAAGATTGAGAGGGTTTTCGAATTGTATCCGATTTTCAAATTTTTGGACCATTCTAAATTTTTGTTTTCCCTTTTCATTATCAATCTTGATATAGAGTGGGCGGGTATATAGAGTTCGAGTTCCACACAAGTTTTAGATTTAATTCTCAAAGTTTGCGTTTTCATTTTTGCAGATGCCGACGATATAACACCCTCCGAATGCGTCGTCGATTGGATGATCCTCAATGGAAATATTAAAGAGCAAGCAGATGGCACTTATTTCGCGATCAATTATCCTGCTTTCATTGTCGAGGAGCCAAATGGCCCAAATGGACGAAACTTTGACCTTTTGGCCAAATGTGTGGGGGAGGACCGGGTCCAGCTACGGCCCGATGGGCTCAGAATGGTTCATGTATTGCCAACATGGTTGGGGCCCAATGCGATAATAAAAATGTCCCCGCAACTTGAATATATGTTGTGTAAGTCACTAGTTTTAACACGCAATAGGGCCGATTGACAATGGAGGATGAAAAAGTTTGGAGCTAAGGCAAAAATTGGTCCTTAAAAATGAGAAAATTAAAAATTTATCAATGAAATTATTTGCAGTCCATCTGACCAATGTCAAGTATTGTGTAAAATTTTTATTATAGATCAAATGAATCCTTTAACTTCGCTATCTTTTGTTTTTTTAATTCCTTGAAAATTTTTGAATTTTTCAAATTTTTCAGAAAATCCTTTCAAAGGAACATCCAACAATTTTCAATTTGATTTAAAAACATTAATCCAAAAATTCCGAAATAATTTTGCAAATTCCATATTTTTAATGAAGTTCTTGTTTGTAACTTTTATTTTAAATTTTTTGTTAAATTTTAAAGTGGAAATATCCTATCTTTTAAGGATGTTCCAATTATAAGTTTTCAACTGGAAACAGGATTAAAATTTAAAGAAAAAAAGAACTTTTAGATGCCATTAAGTGCGTTGCCGAAAATGTGCTATTTTATGAAAATACAAAAACTGACATGGTCAGACCAAACCGGATAAGGGTCATCGCGGACACTATACCGGACATGTTCCATTCCGGCATACATGGATTTTTGGCCTTAAACAATGCATTGAAAGGAAGGAAAAGTCCATGGACAGCGAAAAGTCATTGATTGGCAAAATGCCAAATATATTTGGGAACTTAAAAAAGGGACAAAGTTTGGGCCAAAAGTTGGCCAAATGGTTGCCATTTTCAAAAAACGAGGAGAAGCATTTGGAATGTATTACTGGAGAAGTTAATAATGGGCGAAGTGGATCAAGAAATGGCCAAATAAATGGGGACATAAACTGTATCGATTTCCGGAAACTGAGACAAAACGAGCAAATAAACCGGATTCTGCAAATGCATTTGAACCCAACCAAACAGAGCAATGATATTGTTGGTTGGTAATAAAATGAATTAATTTTTATTGTGGATCTGTGATAAATAAAAGCAAGGACATTGTTGCAATAAAAATGGAAGATTGGAAATAAATTTTGCTTGAACAGCAATTCCAAATAATAGGCTAGAAATAAATTGCAGGAAAGTAGGGAACTTATTTATCTTTCCACAATCCGTAATTATTGTATAAAAAAGTGATCAGAATGAACGAAATAAAACGGAGGAAAATTATGAATCTCAAAGGATCTCTTAAATTGGCATTATGCCTTAGACAACAAAATTTTAAAAGTCCAAATCTTTCTCACAAATCGAATAAAAGATTTTATATCAATGACTACCTTCGGAAATTATGGGGATCAGCCAACTCGATACTAAACCACTTCCATCTTGATCCAACCATATCAGCTCGATAACACCTATACCATCTCGATACCGCCTATCATGATGACTATACATAATACCCGGGCTATCTATGGAAACCGGCGGGGTTAGGCAAATGTAAGGTACAATAGGTAAGGGATGAAGGATTAGTAGATTTTTGATGTGTTGGGCTAGTTGGGATCGGCATCGAAAATCGGCATCGAAAATCGGCATCGAAAACAACTAACCCTTCAGCACTTACCTTTTGAACCGGCGTAAAATAAATAAAATAATTATTTTTTATTAGTGGTATCGAAATGGTTTGGTATCGAGATGGTAGGCGGTAGAAATTATTGCGATATACGCTAAATATACCATAAGTATGTCAATTTAAAACAGTGGCAGAAATGCAATGTGTCGGCGACTTTCTGATCACCAACATGCTGGCCACAACTGTGCTCGTTTATGACATGGTCACTGATCTTCCAGCTCTGATCAGGAAAATTGAGAAGCCAAAAAATGAAAATATCACAAAAGAAATGGAGCAACAGTACCGAGAGCACTGTGCCGGATCCATTGTGCGCTGGGATGCCTTCAACAAGTTCGGGCTTGGCGGAATGCTGGACCATTCCTACAGCACCGTATATCTCGGACATGAACTTCAGTTCAAAATAGATTGGATTCGATAGGAAAAAATCAGGAAATAAGAAAATAGAACAACATTTCTTGTATCAAAGATCCGGGTTTTGTTTAATGTATGAAATGTAAACAGGCGCAAAATTAAATTTTTTAAACACATATTTTAAAATGCTTCAAATATTTAAAAAAAGCTTTTTAAAAAAAGAAATAATTTATTAACTGATCTTAATTGTTGATTAAACAACGGTTACTCAGAAAAATTGGAAAAATTTTCCGGACCATATCGTTAAAAATGTTAAGCCAGAAGCCGAAAAAATCTGCTTCAAAAAAGGAATTGATTTTATAAATTCTATAATGTATAAAAATATGAGGAAAATAACATATTTTTATCACCATAATAATATTTTTATATGTGCTTTCTCATTTAGACAATTTGTCTGTGCATTTGGCCGACCATTTGGCCAGCAAGTTTGGCCCTTTAGAAGGATTGGACATTGTTCGGCTTGCAAACCAATATGGTGCTGTGCTTATGACCCATAAATTTGGCACATCATTTTTCAGGTAGTCCTTTAAGAAATGGATTCCAAATTTTCCGACATCAGTATTCAGTATTATTTTTTGAGAAAGAGCCAAATCTTCTAAAAAATATTTTGCTCAATATTTATTTCAATAAATTCTAAACTCACAAAACATTTTTACTCTGAATTCAGTGAGATGATGAAAATTGGAATTTTTATAATAAATAAATAGGGCCCATAAATTTTTCCCCATCAGGATCCCGTCGGAATCTCCTCACCACACACTACAATAAACCTTCAAGATATTGATACATTGATTGCAGAACAAGAACGCACCCTGTACAGCAATCTGGTTTGCATAGCTGACTTTATGGTCATATACGAGGGAAGAACACCAAAATTTGATGAGGCACAAAATGGTAAAATTGTGCCCGATGGGTTTACTTACATGGTGGAGAAGCATCGAATTGGGGAAGAACAATTTGCGGAGCTCGAAAAATGTTTGGGCGACGGATGGATGCAACAGCCACCAAATGGCGTGGAACTGTTGAATCTATATGACTACTTCCAGCTATGGGGTGAAGAACATTACCAAGTGTCGGAAGATCTCGGCAGTTTTCTTGGTAAGCTAAACATAATTTCAATTTTGTTCATTTTTGGATGAATGGAGCAGTGTCAGGATTAGCGGCGAATGAAGCCGATCACCTGACCTGATCTGTCCAATTATCTAATGACCGACTTTCCGGTCAGCCGGTCATCAGATCACATGAAATAGGACATAAAATAACAATTACTGTAAAGCTACGGTTATAATACTGCGAGAGTCATCACAGATGTTTGCGGCCAAATCTCTAAAGGAAATTGGATTATTAATCATCTTTTTAAATATAAATCACAAACCATGCATTTAATTTAAATACCTATATCAAAAATACTGATTCATAAAAAGCTGTCTGCCATTTATTATTCAATTTTAAAATTTAGTGAATTTGCGCTGCATAGCGGATTATTTGGTGCTGAATGACGGGAAAATTCGTCTCAAAATATTACCTCCGAATAGCATGAGAATTGATGGACAGACTGTGCCCAAGAATATTCACCGAGATGATGAAAATGCCGAAGAATTTGATGAATTGTTGAAGTGCATCAACGAAAAATCAACATTTGGTGATGATAAGGAAAAGGATGGATACCGTATTTTGGACCAAATCATACCATCATTGGTACGGTATGAGGATGAAGGCAAGGTGTGAATCCATTTGAAGGGGTCGGACAATAATAACATCATCAACAATTTGTTATCAATGCAAAAATTGCGGCGATAATCAGTAAGTAAATATTATACATAAGAAATAGAATTTTGACACGAATTTTATATTTTATGGCACTCTTTTCCCGTTCAAGTGCTTACCTTGTTCCCCTCATTTATTATAACTCCAAATTATAATTTATTCCATCTAAAAGTGAGTTAAATATTGTTAAATCTATCATCAAATTTTTTATCGATAAAATGCTCTGAGTTTCATATTTCCGGTTTCGAAATTGCGAAAATTTCCCAATTCATTAAAGAATATGCATTCTGTTAATTTGATAATTAATAGGAAAAAAATTTATTTTATTTTCTTCGATATTCAACAGAAGAAAAGATCGAGTGCATTGGTCGTGCCTTGGTCGAGCAAGGGAATGCCAGGACCATTCTTGCCAGTTATCAAAAACTGGCAGTAGAATTTATGTACAGAAAAGTGAAAGTTCGAAATTTGCTCAAAAATGTTTTGGCAGAAACCGGATGTGCCGAAATGTTTCGGGACCGGGATGAGCAGAGTTGGAAATTGGAGCAAAAATTGAATCGGAGGAACAACCAAATGGTAGACATAGCGGAAGAGGGGTTGATCATTACCGATGAGCAGGCCCTTCGAAAAATCAGTAAGGCCTGCTGGGGTTTTTGAATTTTTCGGTTTGATTTTTGGTCGTTGTCTTTTTTGGGAGCCTAATTTGGATCAATTTCTTCATTAAAAATAATCTTCGGAAGGTAGGAAATTTGTAAAGAAAATTTTCCGACACACAATACTAAATAGGTACATACATCCCTGCATCTTCCGGGACTAAAAATTTAAATCCAAAAAAACTGAGGGGTAGTCAATATATCAAACACGTGCATGACTAATAATAAGGTATGGACAGAGAATAGTATATGTGAGATCATCCCCAGAAATTACTCCTGATTTTTTTGGTATGAAAAAAGGTCAAAAAGGCCCGAATACTTATGTAATACTGGACAGACAAGAAATTAGATTCCGATTTTTCCATTTGAATTTATATTATAAATTTTGATGATTCCTAGGCTTATGCATCATAAAAAGGTTATATATGAGTTATTTTAAATTTTATTCAACATTCTTATTTTATTTTTTTGTAAGGATATTTATGGAATTAATCAATTCTTTATTATTAAGATCAAAAGTCCATGTGTTTGGCGGACTATTTGGCCACCCATTTATGGCCAAAATATGTGGAGCAAATAGTCACTAATGCGAACAATAGAAATAATGTTGAATATTTGGTTGAGAAAACAGGGGCGAGCCTGTACCGAATAAAATTCACAAATGATAGGGAATTTCGGCAAAAAATAGATCGAATTTTGCGGAATTACAAGGAATTCACGAAATGTGTCCCAGAAATAACCAAAACACCCGATGAGCAACTTTTGGACATATTTTTGGACCATCTCGAGCTGTTTGATCATGAGCAACTGTTTTTGTCCAAGGAATTTGAACGTAAGTCATGAATACATCGAATTATTAGGCAAAATTTAAAATTTTAGTTTTTGCTTGTATGGCGAACTGGTTGGCGTCAAAATTCGGCTCAAACCTTATTCTTCAAGAGGTTAATCTGCAAAAAGTTGAAATTGCCAAAATGTATGGCTTTTCTCCATATAAATTTCACCTGGAGCAAACGGATGAATTTTTGGAAAAATTGAAACGAATTTTGCACAATGCTAAAACCGAACAATTCGATGAATTGGCCAAATGTATACCCGAAATTCGATTTAATGAAAAGGGGATTATGGAGGATGAAACCGGTGAATTGCTTTTTTCGAAAGTGGTGGACAACCTGAAATATTTGGCCGGGCCGACAAGAATCAATTGTATCTGTCCAAGAATTTTGATTGTAAGTGGTTAGAATTAAAATCATCATCAGGGACCAATTTGCACTGTAATGCAAATGTAACATATAAGAAAACCATAAAAAGCATTGGTGGTATTACATACATACTTATTAATAAACAAATTTACATGAATTTCTACATGCATATTTTTAGCCTACCGTATTTCCTCTAAAATAAGGTGCCCCTTATTTTATTCCAAACTCCTTATAGAGGTCTCCTTATTTTAGAGGTGTCTCTTATTTTAGAGGTGACCCTCATTTTTTCAAAGAAGCTCCCGGAGAAAATTTGGCAATTTTATGCACCTTTTATGAACAAAATTATCATTTTCCTAATCCGAAAAACTCAAAAAAGTAAACATTTTCACATTTTTCAAATTGGTTCCAAATATCAAATTTAAGAATTAATATATAAAAATTAATTTAAAATGCAAGGACGACGCACCACCTTTATCTTTTCTACCAGTCAAGGAGTGCCTCTTATTTTAGAGGTGTCCCTTATTTTAGAGGAATACGGTATATGTACGTATTCAAATTGGATAGTTCTCATTTTTGGTCATATTATGCTGAATATTTTGCGCAATTTAAAACAATATTATAGCTAATTAGCAAATTTTTGCCATTTTAGTTACAAATTCTCTTCCCGATTATCATCCAACAATAGCAGAGATTGGTCCTGAAAATGTTTGCATAATCTGTCGCGATGAATTCCAATCAGAAGAACAAATCAAGAAATTGCCGGAATGCACGGTAACATTAGAAATTATTTTTAATGAATTATGTATTCGGACTTACAAAAGAATCAATTATTTTTAATACTTTAATTAGTTATTACGATATCTGTGTTCAGTTAATAAAGTATTAAGAAAAAAAAGAATGCCTATTAGATTTCTTAAGTAAAATAATTTGTTCAAAAAATTTTACGTGATTCCGTTCGGCGGGATTTAAATTCCGAAATTCGGGCGGCTTCGGGTTCGGATAGGCCAGCTCGGGATTTCAATCGAATATCCCGATTACGTAACTTCGGGATCCCGGTCGGGAACCCGATCCCGCTAAACCTTAGTCCTAATAATAATAATATATTATCATTTTAACTTTCCCAATTTACAGCATTATTTCCATGCGAAGTGCATCAAAACTTGGTAATTCATACGATTATTCAATAAAATCTATTCTTAATATTAAGGATGGGAGAACACCACAATCGATGTCCATTGTGTAACGCCAAAATTTTCTTGCAAACCACGGAGGAAGAAGACACGGAGGGAGAAGAATGGGATAGCTGAAAGACAAATACGTATTTGGAATTCAAGATCATAAATTTTCATGGTGGTTTCTACCGGATTGTGAACGATAAAGTGCTTCAAAATTTTTAACATTAATTACAAAATGGAAACCTCCAAAAAAGATTGTGAAAAGTTGGATTATTGGGGAACGATTCAATCATTTAATGTACTTGTGAAAACCACGGCATTAACAAATTCTGTTGGCATTTTCTTTCGTTGTTTTCAGGGCCAAAAAATCGAGCATAGGTATTTTTTCAGCATAGAATTTGTATTTTATTGACCTAAAGGAATAAACGAAATTTTAATTTTTTGTTGGCCAAATAGCAACAATGGACCAATGGCCCTTCCTAACGACATGGCATCTAAATATATTTTGTAATTATTGCTGAGTTAATGTCAAAAAAGAAAGAGTTCTTTTTTGTCTAGATACCATACAATTGTATTTGTAATTGGATATAAATAAAAACAGGTGCTAGGACGCGAAACAGGCCGTTTCAGTGTGGCCGTTTCCGTGTGGAGGCTATAAAATTGCTTATAACTCAGCTTAAACGCAACCTAGAAAAACGAGTTTGGTGTCAATAGATAGGTCTAAATGTCTTCTATAAATTTGCAAAAGAGATCATCCGGATTGGCCAAGTGAGAAAAAAGTTATGGCCAGATCTTTGGCCAAAATCACGATTCTGTGGCTTAATTTGGCCATAACTTTTTTTGCACTTGGCCAATCCGGGTGGTCTCTTTTGCATTTTTATAGCAGACATTTAGGTATATCTTTTGACACCAAATTCGTTTTTCTAGGTTGCGTTTAAGCTGAGTTATAAGCAATTTTATAGTCTCCACACGGAAACGGCCACACTGAAACGTCCCCTACCGGCTAGGACGTTATGTAAAAAATAACCGCCAAATGCTGTAGTCTGGCCGATAACTTTTTTGTTAAATTTGTTAGACAAAAAGTATAAAATGCAAATTGTTCAGAATTTTATGCTGATTCGAATGGAATTTTAATTTTTCGAAATTCGGCCAAAAAGTTCGAAATATCCCCTAAAAACCCTATTTTTCAGTATTTCGGCAAAATTTCGAACTTTTTGGCCGAATTTCGAAAAATTAAAAACTTTCAAATCTGCATAAAATTCTGAACAATTTTTCCTTTTATACTTTTGGTCTAACAAATTTAACAAAAAAGTTTCAGGCCAGACTGGCCACATTGGGTCTTTTTTTAACGCCCCATTTGTCGGTTTATTTTAAACGTCTAGCACCGTAAAAACATTATTTATATTTAAACAACATTTTTTTTAACACCGATGATGTGATTACACTCCAAACAGTACTCTCTGATCAGTTCTTGCACTGTTTCTCTGAATCTCCTGCTTTCAGTCCATCACTTCCACACTTCTGTCACTGTCTGCCGTCTCCGCACAATGCACTGTTGTCTCCCTGCTCTCTCCATTTTTCGATACTTTTGCACCGAATTCTCCCAAATAGTAAGCCACCGTTTTGGCCAATCCCTCGTCAAAGGGCACCCGACATTGCCAGCCCAATTCCCTTCGCACTTTGCCATGGTCGACCCAATAGCGGAAAAAACATAATTCAAATTAAAAATAAAAGCCTTCAAAAATATAACCATTTTTGGATTTTCAAGATAGAAGAAAAATTCGCATATTAAAAAATTCTGAATTAATTTGAGAATGAATTTTTTAAAAAGATCTTTATATCATTTGATAGACCAAATAGTTCTCTACAATTTCCACTTAAAAGTTTTCATTTTTGTTAATTGATAAAAAAAAAGTTATAATATATCTTCCCAACCCATAGCTGCGGCGCAAAATGAAATTTTTTTAATTGGTCGTCTAACTTTCTTTTATGGACATATTTTGGAAGCAATTTTCACTGATTTAAAAGCTGATTTATTGCTGTATCTATTACAAAAAAAGATCATGTCTAAAGGTTTGGTAAGAGCCAAGTTATAAGCTTTACAAACGAATGACCACCCGATTTTTGACCCTCAAATTTGGCATATTCCAAAAACATCCCACCAAGTCCATAATTTTCCTGATTATTCTTTTGAAAAATTATTCTGTCTGGATTATTTTGAAGGTCAGGGTCTGGGCTACTCCTCATAAAAATTTGGAATCACTCAGCCCAGCCTTTCTTAGAAATTGGGCCAAAATTCCTGAAAAAAGACTGCGGCGCTTTTGTAACATTTTTTCCCCATGATTTCCTCTCTTTTTTATTCCAAGGGTGGGGATTTTAAAATCTAATTTTATGTTTTTATACACTATTTTCTTGCGCATCTTTTGACAGTATTTATTCATAATTTGCTCTCTTAATAATAAAGTTATTAACATTTTATTGCGGGCCATTTTTTTTGCCGCACCCTGTATATAAAAATATTGTTTACATTGTAAAAATTCTGGCATGAATTTTCGAATGTTCGCTTTTTAAAATTTTAAAAGAGTGAACTCATTTCTGTAAATATAGAAGAAAAAAATCCGAAAAAAATTATCACAACTAAAAAATTATCAACAACTAAAATTTATCAACAACTATGGCTCTAATAAGATTTTTTATGATTTGATATGTTTATACTTGTAATATTTCTCAGAATTTCAATCTTTATTATTAATGTTGGTCTAATAATCTAAGAATCTAATATAATTAATTAATAAACTAATATAATAATTTTAGTTACAAATTCTCTTTCTGATTATCATCCGATAATGGCAGAAATTGGTCCGGAAACTATTTGCGTAATCTGTCGCGATGAATTCAAATCAGAAGAACAAATCAAGAAATTGCCTGAATGCACGGTATCAATTTTTTATTTTTATTTTTTCGATTATTAATTATATAACTTCGGACTTGTATTGTTAATAAAAAAATTAACTGATTTTTGCATTTTATACAGGTTAGATCTATGATCCATTAATAGGAAACTGTAAAGGTCTTGTAATAATGATCGTGAAATATAATATAATATTCCAGCTAATTTCTATGGAAAGCTCTAACTCACATCACTTCTAATATGTATATTAATTTATTTTTGTCTGCCAAAAACTAAAAAAATTTTCTTTACAGCATTATTTACATGCGATGTGCATCAGATCTTGGTAAAGCTTATCATTGTCCTAAAAAAACTAATTTTTTGTTGAAATTAAGGTTGGAACAAAATAATCGATGTCCATTGTGCAATGTCAAAATTTTCTCACAGACCATTGACGAAAACGTGCATAATTGATAATCAAATATTCGAAAATTTGACAAAAATTTCTTAATGGATTCCATTTACATTGCGTCAATTTAAAGTATAATTTTTTTGATGTCATTGATATTTTTTATTTAAAAGGACTATTTACATTTCAATTAGTTTTAAATAAAAATTCATTTTTCTATTTTAATGCAATTTTTCAACCAAACTGACTTTGTGAATTAATTATGAAAGATATCTAGTATAGTATTTATCAACCTAAAAATTTTAAACATTTTTTACTTGTTATTTTGATAAAAGTTGAAGAATTGGAATCGATGCCCTAAAAATATAAATTCCAGATTTTTTTAAATGGCTTTAAATGGAGACGAAAAACTAATCCAAAAAACAAGTACCGGAAAAATCTTGAATTGTGATCCAAAAACTTTTTTAACTTGCTAGGACGAAAATATAAAAAGTAGTTGTGTAGTATTTAAAGCTCTATCTCATTAAATATTTAAAGCTCGATTTATTTTTATATTTTTAATAATTTAAAAAATTGATTTTTTTAAATATCGAAAAATGTTTTCACAAAAATTTCGAAATTTCTGTTCTATTTCGAAAAACCATAAATAATGGGAGATAGAGTATAAAATTCTGTACAACTTTACTTTTCTCCTAGAAGCTTTAAAAAAATTTTTGATTGGTCCTATTTTTAACGGTCCTTCGCCATTAAATACAAGAATTGTACCTTCAAAAGAATAAAATTTGTGTTCAATTGTATGTAAAATCTTAAAAAGGCTACAATCCATAGAAATGGCTTTTTGGTACAAATTTGAAGTGAAAATATTACCAAAATAAATTATAATCTCTAGATCTCTACATCATAAATAATACAATTGAGAAAAATAGAATTTGAAACTGATTTCTCTGATTAAATAAAGTTGGAACAAAATTGGAACAATGATAACGACTTTTAAAGCATATTTAATTAAGAGCATTATTCAATAAATTGTTCATTATAATCATTCATTATTTTAATAATTTTTGTCAAATTAAATTATTTTTTAAATACTAAAAAATAAAAATATTTAACTAATCTAATCAAGCTTTTTATACATAAAGAATAAAAATGGTTCTTCCCAAATATTTTCACCTTTATTTGCATCAATTTCGCTTCATTATGGGTCCAATCGGGTAAATTTTTTGAGTTTATGTCAAAAATAACCGATTATTCAATTTGAAAAAATTACAATAAAATTCAAATATACATTTAGAATATAAATTTTTTCTTTTAATAAATAGTAAGTAATTAAATAAAAAATCATATATTTCTACGAAAATAAATTCAGAATTTTTTTATTTTTTTATTAACTAGATGTGAGGTGAACCACCACTGTATAGTCGAATGAAACTGCTTTCTAAAGCTACGCTACTTAGATCGGAGCGGAATTTCTGTCTCTTGTGTTAGGCCCTTGGCGTCAGCCGGCAGCACTTGAACCTCGCTCTTATAGAGCTGACACATTGCATTCTATATGCAATGGAGGCTCGGAAGTGGCCGAACAGGCATGCCATACACCCTCCATCCCTCCCACAGCCCGGTGGTCAGCGTCTCGTATGTTTTACTCGATTCAGGGAACGCAGACGAGAATGTTGAGACCGCGATGTCAACGAGACAACCGTAATGGACTGTGCTATTGCGCTTAATGATCAATCCAAATCGAGGAG